>JARFJB010001218.1:7647500-7739912 GCA_036346205.1 Vesta saturnalis
GAGTGTTGAAAACATTTTGAAATATAAGTTATTTCCAATTTTAGATTTAAGTTTGGTTAGGTTATAATTTCTAGTTTTTTTGCAAAATTTTATAGTTTTTTGATATTATTCAGCTTAAATTATGCTCTTAAAGCAATTAATAGGAGTTCTTTCTCAGTATCTCACAGTTTTTATAAGGATACAATGCATTTCACCGCAAAATTGTGTGAAATTTGAGGTGAATTTAGAATATTTTACATAAACTTAAAATTCTTTTAAATTCGATATTTCTAACACTAAAAGTATGTTTTCTTATGTAAAAGTTTCTCAGAATTCCGTTTATGTAATTAGATTAAGTGTAGCTTGTAAGTTTAAATAGTTATAAGCAAATTCAGTTTAGATTAAGTGATTTCGTATATTATTTTTAGGAACCATAGCTTGTTAGGTGTCTTTTTGTTCGAAATTTTATGTAGTTTTCATTTCTGTTGTAGTTTTTAAATTCGTTAATGTATAAGAAAGTTATGGCCAAATTTCCATTTTAGTCCAAATTTTTAAATGTTTCAACCAGAGCCTTAGTTACTCAGGTAATATGGCTGAAAAAAAATTGAATTTTTAGTAACAACCAAAAAGGTATAAAAGGAATTGCCCTGGAAGTCCAGATCTCTCTAGAATTTGTTAAAATTTAAAAATAAGGTTAAAGCAGTGTTGTGCATTTGTAAAAAAAGTAAGTTTTCATAACCTAATTTAATCTTCGTAAAGAAAGTTATAATTTACGAAGAAAATAATTCGAGAGCAATTGTTATAAAATAGTTCGGTCTCCGATAGCTGCTAGTTTTCGGAAAATATTGTACGAGTTAATTTGTGTTACGAATTTGTTAAGAGTTTTCGTGTTATCATATTTGATTTAATTCCGTTCTACCAAATTAAAATCACATTTATTTGGTTATTGGTGTTTTATTTCTGGGTACAATTTTTTCTAAATAAAATAAATTTGATCCGGCATCTAAAAAAATAAAGTGATATAATAAAAAAATTTTGGACAACATTTAAACATTTCTTTTTAAACGATAACAATCAATAAGTTTTAATCTATTTAAATAAAAATTTTTACCAAATTAAAATAAGTGACTGGAGTGTTGCCGATTTGGAAAGAAACATCATTAGTTTTTGGAAGTTGGTGTCATCGACAATCCTAGCACTGGTAAGCTGCATATGGGTGTATGGTAACAGCCAGAATCGAGTAGAAAGTGCCTGCATCAATTTGGAACAGCACAGTATATGTGAGTCACATTTTTTTGTATATAACCCTATTTATTGTGGACATTTATTTGGTAAATTTCCTGCAATTCATTATTTATTAGGTATATGTATTGGTATAGAATTACTTGTATAAATACCTGTAAAGCAAACTAAATTTTAAATTATTTTCATTGTGGACGTAAACAGTAAATTTCCAAATTATTATTTGACAATTTTGACATTATTAAATTCATTCAATTACATTACAACGCATGTGTTGGAAGTAAATTATATTCCGAATAAATTTTATACATTTGTAATAATTTTATAAAGTGTAAATCTTATACACACATTCAGATTAAATATAAATTTAATTTTCCAAACTAAATACATTTGATCCCTATCCCCACCTTATAATTAATATTAACTTATAGCCCCATATTCGATAATTTAATTATTAATTTCCAATAATTAATTTTAATTATTACAATATATATATATATATATATATATATATATATATATATATATATATATATATATATATTAAAACACACCCACGCATGCACGCGTTCATTGAATATCGTTCACGTTTTACGAATACAAATTATAAGACTCCAAAAGTAACAGTTAATTACAACCTTAATTAAGAATATATTGCATAAAATGAGATGTCCACTATTTGTTCTGTCTAAAATATTCATTTAACATGAAAATGGACGAATTAATTGTGGACTTACGTTTGTGAAATGTTGGAAGTAGTGTTCATGTTTGTACACGAACTTTCATACAAATTGGTGATTACATTCACTGGAAAAAGTGAAACGATCTGCGATTGGTTCAATTTACAAAGTACGCCACACTGTTGTGTTAAATTCAATGACTAAATGTTTCTGCCTCTGTATACTCAAGACAAATATGATTGGTGCGTGAGCGGTAAGAAATGTTTAACATCCACTGCATTGAATCACAAGGGGTTTAAATGCTTTTACTTCAACTGCCAATGGGAAACCCCCGACAGTGGATACTCTTCAATTTCAACTTAATAAAAGTAGCAGTACAATTTAGGTTTTTCGCCGTTGAAGAAAAAACGATTAACACGTTTCTTAATATTTTCAGATTGTCGTAAGATATCTATCAAACGGCAAAAGTTGCGAAGGTATTACTTTTGTTGGAAAAGGGCAAAAAAAGGAGTTTCGAGGAAAATCGCTAAGTGAAATAGAATTGGAGAAAGATATTTATTATAGTTCTGGATCTAAAGAAAATGGAAATCTTAGAAATGCGGGATCTTTTGCAGAACCTTCGTATAGTGCTACAGGCATAACTGTTACAGCCCCAATTCCTACATCAATCGGAGGTACTGGAGCTTGTATTGACCACGCGGTAAACATATTAATGGAATCTGCCGAAGAAAATAGATTGTTGGAAATAAGCAGAAGCAAACTGCCAGAAGACGAGAGAAAAAATCAGCCAGAAGCAGTAGAAGAGTTTTTTTAAAAATAAACGCTCCCCTAGTTCTGAATCAAGAAAATTCTTTAAGATTAATGCGAAGATTCTGGAGAAGAAAATAGGCTTCCTAAGAGGCAGCTTGGTGCTAAAAACTTCTGGACGAATAAAGTGGAATTTTGAAGAGAAAAAACTTGTATAGAACTATTTTCGTTTCATGTGAAACGTAACATAACACTGAAAAAACTTGAAAGCGATGAATTTCTTACTAAAAATTGACATAAGATAACCAATAAGAACTGGTTGAGGTTAAAACGTTTGCGTACAACTCATTTAGAGGAAATCAAGTGTTATCCTTCCTGAACTATAGCATTAATCTCTTTTGTTATTTTAATAAATGAAAATCTTACGTTTCTTAAAATGCAATTAGGTACATGAATTGTTAAGTTAACAAAATTTTAAGGACATTAAAAACCTAAAATCTCGTAAAAACTTTGAGCTGAAAAGAAGGGTAGGTACACAATAGCGTGTTGAACTTTATGTAATCAAAGCCAAAATTATAATTCTAATCGTAAATGTATTACTTCACTGTATCAGTTCCTGCAATTTATACAAGTTAATACTGCATTTCTTTATAATCACAGTACCTTTACCTATTTACTTTTGGAAATCATATGCTGGACTTACACCTTACCTACATGTTTCTTTTCTATATTTTATAGAAACTGGTAACAAAAATTAGGTTTCGTTGTCACTATTACAATTATCTTAAAACGATACTTAATCGCCTGTCACAAAAGGAATGGTATTCCATTTGAGAAAACCTTATCCATTTTAAAAGCTCTTGAAGAAATTAACACAGCGGCGATACCCTTGCACATTGATAGATATCAGTATTTAACCTTAAACAACTTACTGGAAGTAAATGATCAGATGCAATAGCCCAAGGACACTGATAAAATTAATAATTTTGCCCTACTTCATAAGCGGGTTGCTTGGTAACAGCCCGTCGCCTTAGGTGGACGGCCGTTTTAAAAAAAGAACGCCAGTGAGAAAAATAGGTTTATCAGTATTAAGGGGTTATTCGGACAGAGATTTTCCTTCAAACCACAAAATCACATTTTACAATATTAAATCATAGTTTTAACTAATTTCACGACATTCACAATAACCTAGCAATTGATAATTTTCTATGAAATTTTTGGAAATCACAAATCCCTTGCAAATTATAATTTTCTTAAGATAAATAGGAACGAGAAAAAAATTGTCGTTAACTTAAGCAATTGGGATATTCAGTACGAAATTTTCAAAGATGTTCCTGTTGATAGGGGTGACACGAAACTAAATCCATACATTTTTAGTGGCATACATGAAATTAACCAATCACAGCAAACTTACACTGAAAACAAACCATGAGTCTCCTTTGATTAGCAATATAACTGTGTGGTCAGTCAAGTATTTTACCTTCCATAATTGTGTTTTCAATTAATTCTGAATATTAAATCGTTTGGAACAATAATATGCATTTAGTTTTCAATAAGTAATTTATTTGAATAGTGTTTACAATGTCGAACTTCTTACTAGATTGTGTAAAATCTCACCATGGCAAATGTTCTAACCAGATATCCCTCCCGCATTGATAATTAACTCATAATTTTATCACAACTTTCTCAAGCACTTTGCCTTTGAGTAACAACGTGCTTCCGAAAACTGTGATAACACTATTCCGTATAATTATCAATCTCATGGGATATTGACACTTACAATTTACTGTTGCTATTAATAACCGAAAATTTTCAATTAAATTTGTACAAATACGCACAATTGATAAAAATGTATGAGTATATACAGTCGGAGCACCTCGACATCTATTTTAATGGTTGCGAACTAACAGAATTTTTAATTAATGGCTTAAATTGCGCCGATTTACAGAAATTGCAGGTATTTTAGTGTAAGTTTTAGGAAGCCCGATTTGGGCTTCGGAACACCACAGAGGGCTTCGTAGTATCGGTGCAATTTACAACTTTGGGCTTCCTAATGTATTATATTATATATATATATATATATATATATATATATATATATATATATATATATATATATATATATATATATATATATATATATATATATATATATATATATATATATATAACGTGTCCCAGAAAACATTTCCAGCATGGGGATCTCGCTTATTATAAAAGATACAGATTTGTTTAAATTAGATGAATTACTCCTAAGGATTAGTGAAATTATAGGACACTCTCCAATTTCCAAATATCCATGTATTTTAAGACTTATGGCAAGAAACAGAAAAATGTCAAATTTCTTTTTCTTGTAATATCTTTTTTGTTATATTAGACATATAAATTTTATTTGCACTTTCTTAAGATATTTTTATGCAGAATTTAAATATGTATCAATTTGGATTTTTTTTTGCACTTTCTATTTTTTAGTTTCAACCCCTAAATTAAATTTTTCTTATGGAACGACAAGTCGGCTTTGAAATAATTGATTGTGTTTTTTTATCCTCTGTACAATGATATAGCACATGTACTATCTATTTTTAAAAACAACAAAGAAAATTAAAAAAAATGTATTTTATTAAAGACTTTAACAATAAGTAGGCCGTAAAAATATGAGAAAACGACAAATAATAGATAACAACAAGAGTTAAGCAGGTAATAGTATTGGAGATAATTATCCAATTATAAAAGATGTTCAAACAATTGACCATTCCGTTCTAAACATAATTGTGCCCTGCGTAGTGTCGACGCAATTGCTCTTCGTAGTTTTTGGAGTTTAATGCTACCAAATGCTGCAAGCACAGCTTCACGAAGATCTTCGGCATTCTAAAATGTTTGCACGTACACTCGATTTTTTACGTAGCCCCAAAGGAAAAAGTCCAAGGGCATTAAGCCTGGAGATCTGGGTGGCCATAAAATCGGCCCTCGATTACCAATCCATGAATTTGGAAACCGATTATTAAGATATTCGCTGATGATGTTTGAATCGTGGGTGGCCATCTTGTTGGAAGCAGATATTAATATTCTCATCAGTGGTAAATCATCAAGTTTATTTTCTAAATCAGTTTGTAGTAAATTCAAATACCTTTCACTATTTAATGTTTCGTTAAAAAATATGGGCCCAATAAGTTTAGCGCCTAAAATGCCACACCAGACGTTAAAACCAAATCTCACTTGATGCCGACTTTCCTTAACAACGTGAGGATTTTCACGGTCCCAAAAGTGAACATTGTGTCGATTGAAAAGGCCATTATTTGTAAATTTGCTTTCGTCAGACCACACAATCGTAGCTGGAAAATTATCGTTATTCTCACATTGATTAACATACCATTGGCAAAATTGTAATCTTTTCCCCTGATCTCCATCTCTAAGTCCCTGCAGAATGGTGTACTTATACGGATGATACCTGTGACGTTTTAAAATTCTTTGTGATGTAGTTTTCGAAATACCAGTGTTATGTTCAATTTCTCTAACAGATGCTGAAGGATTTTCAATAACTGATTGTAATACATTTAGTTCTGCATCTTCATTCCCTAATTTCGGATTTCTAGTAGGTTTTGAAAATGAACCATATTCTTTTAAATTAATTACCAAATTTCTGTACGTACGAGCACTGGGCTGCCTTGTTTCAGGATACAGCCTCAAGTACACCCGTTCAGCTTCTATACTGTTTTTATGAGACAAGATGTAACAACTCAACATATCAAACTTTTCAGTATTAGTAAATAAAGCCATGTTTGACACAAAAATATTCTGGAACAAATAATTTTTAAGTGACATTAAATTCGATTGTGTTTTTATGCGTCACGGCCTGCTTATTGTTAGAGTCTTTAATAATATACACCACGTTTCGGCAGAAATGCATCAGCCATCGTCAAGTGATCCGTGCTCTACTTCTTGTGATTCAAACCGAACTGAAGAAGTCGAGCACGGATCACCTGAAGATGATTGGTGCAATTCAACCAAAACGTGGTGGAAAAGATGGTTCTCTAAGAAACCAACCAAAGCGGACAACGTGGGAAGGAACCCGGAAGAACAAAAGGAACAGTCACCACCAGCGGAAACCTGAATAATAACCAGTTTAAGAAAAATTAAAGAGCCTTAGTAACATTGAAGTAGTTTTGTTTTACAGGGTTAACCTCAATATTTTGTTTGGTGTGAAGTTAATGTCAAAAATTATTACATTTTGTAAAATGAGTAGTAAGGCTAGGTGACTTCTGGACCAGGAAGTAACGTCACACCAATCAGCGACGTGAGCGAGTACTTAAGCCTCGCCCCCATCGGAAGTTTGTGGTTGGAGGATCAATGGGAGAAGAGGGCGTGGCTCCTCCTACCGGAAGGAGCAATGCCAAGCACGCCAATGGGATGCGAGGATGGTCCCCGCCTTCTGTTGAGTTCAGGAAGGGGAGTTCATGAAGGGGGTTGGCCCAGTAGCTGTCCAATGACACGTGGCCGCCATATTGGAATTGTTCAGCAGCCTCTGGACGTCTTCAGCGGGTTCCGATTGGTTCTTCATCGGCTTGTGAGGGCTTCTATAGAGGTCTTCAGCGGCTTCTGAAGTGTTGGTTTCCGTCGCCGCGTTGTTGAGATGTCGCAATACGCGGAGCATTGCAGACATCTTGTTTGTCGCTGTTGAATAGGAACTTCCGGTTGCAGGATAAAGCTTGAAAAGTTTTCTTGCACCCTGAGTTCCAACTCAAGTTATGACTCTATGCATATCCATATAACCAACTCAGCTATCATGGTTTTCGATATGAAACGTAAAAAGTATGATATAAGCGTAAATATTTCAGTTGATGTCATAGTGAATCAATGAGTAGCTCTTCATTTGATTGAAGCAATAAGAATCCGGCGCGCATAAAAAAGTAATTACATTTTCACAATTAAAATACAGATTTTATTGTTGTTTTTAAAGTAATAAAATAGCTGAAAATAATAACATTATTGATAAATTAGAAAAAAGACTTTGATGTTATGATTTAAAACTATTTGCATTTGTAAATAAATCATATATAAAAATTGTATTGAAAGTTTGCAATATGATTATAAATACGAAGTTATGTATTCCAAGTTCTTATCTCTTCTTATCAACGCTAATGGAATGTAATTAAGTAATATATAATTCTTTGTTAAAATTGAATAAATACGTAATTAAAGCATTTAGTAATAAATATGTGATACTAATAAAGTAATAAATTATATTATATAATAATATGTTATGAATTAAAACTATTTTCATTTGTTACGTAATTACTGCATTTGATAATAAACATGTAATTACATTTTTTACTTAATTCTGACACAAAGTACAGCAATCAGTTAAATCTAGAAATTATCATATACTTTAATTAATATAATAGCATGAATTTAATAGCATACATTACAAAATAATGTATTTGATGAAAAATAGAAAATAATGTTGTTGATAAATTAGAAAAAGGGTCGTCGCGATTAAAACTATTTGCATTTGTAATTTAATATATATATATATATATATAATATATATATATATATATATATATATATATATATATAAGTGGTCAAGGTAAGGAATAAATTCAATATCTCGTAAAGAACAATTTTTTTCAAAAATCGCTCGGACCCGTCGATTTTATATATTTTCAGGGCATATTTTGCGAAAAAAAAATTTTATACAGGGTCTCTCAAAAAAGATTTGCTAAAAAAAATTTTTTTTTTCAAATTGCAACCCAATTTTTTATTGCACTTTTGTATTGCCCTTACAATTCTAAACATTTGTATACCTAAGTCCAAGCGTTTTGGAGTTATTCGCATACAAAATTTAAAAATTGAAAAAAGGTCATGAAGAAAACGAAAAATAAAATAATTTTTATAACGTTTTATTATATCGAAAACAAAGATTCGTAAACTTAAAAATAATTTTATTTCAGCAAATGTTAGAAATGTCCTCCGTTGGTCAACTGACAATAGCCTAATCGATCTACAAATTCTTGCTGCACATTTCGAACCATTTCGGGCGTTATTCGACGTATTTCTTGGCGGACGCGTTGTTTTAAATCATCTAGATTTGCCGGTTGGCTTTTAAATACCTTGCCTTTAAGGTATCCCCATAAAAAAAAGTCTAGTGGTGTTAGATTGGGTGATCTTGGTGGCCACTCAATAACACCGCTCCTTCCAATCCACCAGTTTGGGAAAGTGTCGTGCAAGTAAGTTCGAAATACCACAGCAAAATGGGGGCACCATCTTGTTGGAACCAGATGTTATGGCGTGGCAAATCCGGATGTTCTATCTCGTTTTCTTCATGACCTTTTTTCAATTTTTAAATTTTGAATGCGAATAACTCCAAAACGCTTGGACTTAGGTATAGCACATGCTGCATGACAAATGTTTAGAATTGTAAGCAATCCAAAATGTAATAAAAATTGGGTTGCAATTTGAAAAAAATTTTTGAGACACTGTATGAAATTTTTTTCGCAAAATATTCTGAAAAACATAAAATCGACGGGTCCGAGCGATTTTGAATAAAATTGTGCTTTACGAGATATTGAATTTATTCCTTACTTTACGACCACCTGGTATATATATATATATATATATATATATATATATATATATATATATATATATATATTAAATTAAATTAATTTCTTATGGAACGACAAGTCGGCTTTGAAATAATTGATCGTGTTTTTTTATCCTCTTTACAATGATATAGCACATGTACTATCTATTTTTAAAAACAAAGAAAATTTAAAAACATGTATTTTATTAAAGACTCTAACAATAAGTAGGCCGTGAAACATGAGAAAACGACAAATAATAAATATCGACAAGAGTTAAGCAGGTACTAGTATTGGAGATAATTATCCAATTATAAAAGATGTTCAAACAATTGACCATTCCGTTCTAAACATAATTGTGCCCTGCGTAGTGTCGACGTAATTGCTCTTCGTAGTTTTTGGCGTTTAATGCTACCAAATGCTGCAAGCACAGCTTCACGAAGATCTTCGGCATTCTCAAATGTTTGCACGTACGCTCGATTTTTTACGTAGCCCCAAAGGAAAAAGTCCAAGGGAGTCAAGTCTGGAGATCTAGGTGGCCATACAATCGGCCCTAGATTACCAATCCATGAATTTGGAAACCGATTATTAAGATATTCGCTGATGATGTTTGAATTGTGGGGTGGGGCGCCATCTTATTGGAAGCAGATATTAATATTCTCAATCAGTGGTAAATCATCAAGTTTATTTTCTAAATCAGTTTGTAGTAAATTCAAATACCTTTCACTATTTAATGTTTCGTTAAAAAATATGGGCTCAATAAGTTTAGCGCCTAAAATGCCACACCAGACGTTAAAACCAAATCTCACTTGATGCCGACTTTCCTTAACAACGTGAGGATTTTCACGGTCCCAAAAGTGAACATTGCGTCGATTGAAAAGGCCATTATTTGTAAATTTGCTTTCGTCAGACCACACAATCGTAGCTGGAAAATTATCGTTATTCTAACATTGATTAACATACCATTGGCAAAATTGTAATCTTTTCCCCTGATCTCCATCTCTAAGTCCCTGCAGAATGGTGTACTTATACGGATGATACCTGTGACGTTTTAAAATTCTTTGTGATGTAGTTTTCGAAATACCAGTGTTATGTTCAATTTCTGTAACAGATGTTGAAGGATTTTAAATAAGTGATTGTAATACATTTAGTTCTGTATCTTCATTCCGTAATTTCGGATTTCTAGTAGGTTTTGAAAATGAACCATATTCTTTTAAATTAATTACCCAATTTCTGTACGTACGAGCACTGGGCTGCCCTCTTTCAGGATACAGCCTCAAGTACATCCGTTTAGCTTCTAAACTGTTTTTATGAGACAAGATGTAACACTCAACATATCAAAATTTTCAATATTAGTAAATAAAGCCATGTTTGACACAAAAATATTCTGGAACGAATAATTTTTAAGTGACATTAAATTCGATTGTGTTTTTATGCGTCACGGCCTGCTTATTGTTAGAGTCTTCAATAAAATACATTTTTTTTAATTTTCTTTGTTGTTTTTAAAAATAGATAGTACATGTGCTATATCATTATAAAGAGGATAAAAAAACACGATCAATTATTTCAAAGCCGATTTGTCTTTCCATAAGAAAAATTTAATTTAGGGGTTGAAACTAAAAAATAGAAAGTGCAAATAAAAATCCAAATTGATATTTAAATTGTTCATAAAAAATATCTTAAGAAAGTGCAAATAAAATTTATATGTCTAATATAACAAAAAAGATATTACAAGAAAAAGAAATTTGAGATTTTTCTTTTTCTTGCCATAAGTCTTAAAATACATGGAAATTTGGAAATTGGAGAGTGTCCTATAATTTCACTAATCCTTAGGAGTAATTCATCTAATTTAACCGAATCTGTATCTTTTATAATAAGCGAGAGCCCCATGCTGGAAATGTTATCTGGGACACGTTGTTATATATATATATATATATATATATATATATATATATATATACAGTGTGATGTAAAAAAATCAAATTATGTGCGCTTCCGGTCAAACCGGAACCTTAAAAAATTATCTAAACCAAGCACTTAATAGAGTATTTGTAAATGAATAAAAAACTATTTAAACACTTTCTTGTGAAACGCAATACAAAAGAGTTATTGAGTGCGTCCGATTATATTGAACGCACTGTATAGCTAGGTAATTCTTATATATTGCACGATAAGTCAAATTATTCATTTTATCAACGTTTAAGGTGATGCTGCTTATAAAAATACCTCGTACATGTATACACCATATGGAAATCCACGGTCGCTTAGTGAATTACGACATAACAGAAGCCATAAGTTGACGAGGGTCAAAATAGTAAATGTATTTGGGGTATGGAAACGTTGTTTTCCTATCCCTGCTTATGGCTATCGTCTTAAACTGGAAAACACCATCAACGCAATTATTGCGACAGTTGTGATGCACAATATCGCAACGAGTGGAGGAGAACTGAACCCACCAATTGATCCTCAGGTCAACGATCATAAATGCAACAGTTGATTTTGGTAGATGTTCCAGCGGCAGCAATAGAAAATAACCCTAGAGCAAATTATCGACAATTGCTTACAAATACATATTTTAATAATTAATAATTCTATAATAATAAAAACAGACATTTATTTTACATATTTACAAATTTTTTTGCTTTTTCGTATTCCAAATTATACATTCGTTTTTTGTGCTCATACTCTAGCTCAAATAACTTTCTATTTTACTCAGTCTTTCCTCGGACCTCCTGTTCTTGAGCACGTAGAACAGCAATTTTGGCCTCATCTACTGGGTTGTTCATCGATTGCTTCCTTTTTCGTTGTTCCTGTTCTGGTGTCCGTCCGTCCGCAGTCCTTCCATCCACAGTCCATCTACCGCATGGAACTATTTTCTAAATATAATTCACTGTAATTATTACAATTACAATAATTAACTACCAGTCCCGATACGCAAGCTTCGTTGAGTATACTAAGAACTTGATCCTATTTTAGTTCCACCGCCAGTTTTCAACAACTCTAAGCGATTTTGTGCACACAACTTTTTTGGTTTCTTGTTTTATAGTTGACCAAAGCTTGCGTAAAGAACCAACGTCCCTCTGAATAGTAATGCCTTGAGCATTGAACTCCTGACCTATTTTTTCCCCCGCTTCATGTTTCTCTTGATTACAAACGGCGTTCGTCGTTTTGCTTTCTACAATCTTCTCGTTTTTCCACAAGATCGATTAACATTTTTTTTGCGTTGAAGAATAATTTACTCTTTTTTTAATTGACGTCATTATTTAAACGTGCAACATACACCACTACGGTTACACATGAATAAAGTTGGGTTAGGGTTAACCAATGTTTGTTGTTCCCTTTCCCTTCAAAGCAACCAATAGAATTTCAACTTTGGAATTTCAAGCGATGTTGCCGAGTATAATAGAGCGTAAGCTCGGCGTAGTTAAGCAAAGATATATTTCTACTGGTGCAATGGCTACAGTATCATAAGCTCAACTTAGATTTGAGTCAAACCTGACTTTTAAAACTTATTCTCTAGTGGTACAACCGGCCTTAAAACATGCAGCTGCAAATATCAAATTAACAAGGGATGGTAATTACGATATGCAAGGTAAAAGACTTTGCAACGTCTCTGAACCCACCGTAGAAGATGATGTTGCAACCAGGAGATACGTAGATTAGATAAATTTAAAATTGACCAAAGATGGTAATTACGATGCGCAAGGTAGAAGAGTTTGCAACGTCATCGATCCCGTTGTAGATGCGGATGTAGCCACCAAAAAACATGATAAGTGTAAGGAAGTTTTAAAGAGTGATATCGGTTTATCGATTGCAAAATTATTATCTGAGCGCGATCGTAAACCTGAGGAGAAAATTAATCGTATATATGGTAATATAAGCATCCTCAGCAGGGATATTTATAACATTGAGAATAAGTCTTTAAAGTTGGCGGGTGTCGAAGAATTGCATAAGCCTGCGCCGAAGAATTTCGTGAGGAAACGAACCATCGTCAAGGATCGGGATGATCTCAGGCAGATGGATTTAGTCGAATTTATTCCGTATGCAAAAGAGAACTGCAATCATAAGTATATTCTAACAGTGATAGACTGCTATTCTAAATATCAAAAGACACGCCCTCTAGAGTCGAAGAATGCCGACGAAGTTTGTCGAGCGATGACTTCTATTTTGAAGGTGGGTAGAGCTCCGGATAACTTGCAATCGGATCAAGTACGTAATTTCTATAATAAACATTTTGAGGGGTTGAAGAAGAGTTATGCAATACATCATTACTCAACGTATAGTGTAAAAAGGCAGCCATTGTTTAAAGGGTTATAAGAAATGTCTAAAATAGCCACTCCCCACATATAGTGGCTTATTAAAGAAGATTTTCACCTTAGATAGCCACCAACTCCTCATCAAATATCTCTCTGCTGTGGAAATTCGGCTGGGACATGTAATAATTGGCTCCATACCTATCACTCCACCTGGTGACAAGTTTGACAATTCTATGATTTCTAACATTTTCCGTGGTTTTGTCGAAATTTGCGTTATTTAACAGTTTGTATAAGTTTTTCTCGAAAGAGTTCTCGCAACGTTGCATTCAAGTCTATATATTGTTTGAGCCAACGTGATTAGTGGAAGGTAATTGCGCGATGAACTTTCTCAAGCACAAGGCCTGCTTGAATACATTGTTTCAAATTGCGTTAATGAATGCCATACTTAGTCTTAGAATGCAGCGTTGCGAGCAGTTTACAATTTTTACCACCAGGTGGAGTACCGTGTTCAACGCAGAAAGGGATGTATTTGTGACGATCATGCAAATTATACGGATATAATAGATCCACCTCTAGGATTAATCCTTTGCATGCATGATCCGGTAAATTCAATATTGATTCAGAAGTTAGTAAATTTAGTTTCCCCTCTCTAACCCACTTGAAATCATCCTGCGGCAAACATTGACTTTGATCCGATCCATATAAATTAACCATATCTGTGTAAAGGATATAGAGGATGGTTTGCTGGGATCGTAGTCATCCATGTACTTATTGTTCGCCTTGCTGTACTTAGTATAACATTGCGTTATCCCTTATCATACCCTTTTCCACGAACAAAAACATATCAACATCGGTGAGCAGCTCCAATCTAACTTTAGTATAATTTAACATACACTGTCAGGTGTATCCGGGAGCAGTGTAAAAGAATGCCGGGGATCTAACTTGTGCGTTATTATGCACTTATTTCTGAAATTTGTAAATGCGTCAGCAAGTGGAAGCACACCACATGTCAGATAAACATCGCCATATTGACCTAGATTTTGAATTTGAAACTTTTGCCAAACGTTTTGAGTATGCGCATAATTACTGTGATATGTGATTGCTTAACTTGCTGTAAAATTTATCCTTATCAGGAAGACTAGTTTCGTTAAAATTAGCCCACGTATCTACATACTCATACGGATACACCCCTTTTTTAGTTAATCATTGCAGCTGCTCATCATTCAAATGACTTAGCGTGATGCGTAAAATTTTGAAATCGTTAAATGATAGATAGGAGGATAATTTATCTAGGGACTCGTTCATGAAGCGGTATGAATCTACAAATCGAAATTTGACTATGGAATAAATGTCTTTGGTGGATTATACGTAGCGTTCTTTAGGTTTAGGTAATGATGAAATGTGGCCGGGGATGGCTTGGGAAATATCTTACAACAAGAAGTGTGTCACAACCGGAAAAATTGTGGAAAAAAACTGGTATTATTCACGGGGCCTTATACCGGATGTTGCATGCTTGATGAGCACTACCTATAAATTGACCGGTGAATTAATAATGATCTCATTTTAATATCATAATCTAAAAAGGGATGTTCGCAAATATGACAGTGGGTGGATGCATTATATTCAAGCATTTGCATGTTGCGTAACGTTTCCATAGGAATGGGATTTTCAAAATACTGCTGTAGACTACTAGGAATATCTAGCAGCTCGTTGCTAAACCAATTAATACACTCATCTCCCCTCTGCAACCGAAATTTTGATAAAGAATCGTTAACCGTGCAGTGGAGATAATATGCGATGCTGCATACTTTATGTTTCTTATACTTAACGCTATTCCGCGTTTCGTCATCTTTAAAATCCTGCACTAAACATTCCAAGTCGCAATGTAAAATAAATGGCGCAGTCTTAAAATACACATTCGAACCTGGCTTTGGCATCTATCCTACATTTATTAACTAGCTTACAATCTAATTCGTGATTACTTAGCTTAATTTGGGAACTAAAACAGTGGATGCATCTATCGCATAGATATAATGTATCTTTCTTCTTCCTTAACTGCGAACGCACTAATTCCGATAAATTTTTGATCCAGCAGAAATGAAATTGAACGACTTCATCATCATCCTTAGTTGTTCCAAGTCTCGAAACGTCATCATCTACTTCGCTTTCAATTTCATAATACTGCTGGATCATTAATAAATTAACGTATTGCTGCTTCTTATCACTACAGGTTCTGCGTTATATGTAGTTAAGTCTATTCTAATAAGGGCATACACGTTTATGGATAAATTAGGCTTTTGTTTTAAAAATTGAGGGATTTGGTTTAATGTCATGGGAAACTGGATATCTCCAAAATTTAGGATTTTGGCATAATAGGGATAGGATGATACACGATCACTGTGTAGGGCAACGGGAAAGAGATCGGATGCTAGAGCCCACCCGAAACAGGCTTCATCATTGTTTTTACATTATTAACGCACTTATTTTTTATTTGAGGGGGTAAAGGAATAAAGGACGGCGCCTTTATTAGAGTTATGCTGTTTACGTTTACAGTTAACGAAACAATTTTTGATAAAGCCCAACCACTATTCTGCTCTTCAAATTGAAGCAATCGCTCCATCAAGTAATCGATAACATTACTATTAAATAATATACATTAAATTATCATCGTCATCATTTAAAGAAGGTTTAAAATTCTGCAGATAATTCTAAATTAACTTTTAAAATGTTATTATAAATGCAAAAAATTTCCCTAATCCTAACTGTAAATAACTTAAAACTATCATTAAAAAATGTCCCTAATGTCCTATGCCCTAAATTAATTACGATACCAATGCTCACCCTGGATTTATAGGCTGTAGTCAAATCCCACCACTCAGCTGTGCCCTTGATTGCGAGGGATCCTCCTACAGCCGGTATCCTTAAGTGCTTGACTAATATCCTGTACCGCCCCTATTTCTCTGCAACGCTCGCTAGATGTCTTTTGCTGCGAGTACTCAATGATGAGTCAGCAACGCATGTCTTGATCAGTTTTGAATTAGCGTCAATGATGTTTGTTACTTTGGAGATTTTATTCTCATCATGAGTATTGGCATGCTTGTAAAAGTGCCCAATAGTTTCTACGGAAGAGTTAATTTTCTCGATTAAAGCCATTGCTAAAATTAAATAATTAAAATGGGTTAGTATAAATGCCAATCATTTGACCTTTGAAATCTTGCGAACGAACTGTGACAAGAAGTAATATAATCGAGTTGAATTTATCGAGTATGTAATTTATCGATGTAATTAATGCTTTAAATATAAATATGTACCTTACCTGGAGCGATACAAAAATTAAAATAGCAGTTAAGCGGTGAGCACTTTTGCAGGTAATTTAAATCTAAAAAATCCATTTATATCATTCATGCTTTAAGGAAAATGAATAAAACATACCTGAATATATTCGTTAAAACGAGCTGCAGCAGATACACAACAAATAACAGTATATTGGTTAGGAAACCTGAAATTTATTAATACTCGTAATTAATTATAATTTTTAAAATGTAATCTTGAAACTCACCTGATGAAAACGTGATAACGAGTGATAAATAACTATATATTACATTGCTCTTATATACGTCACGCACCGGATGTTGCAGAAATGTACATGTGAATACAAAAATGTTATCTGCTGTGATTGTTTATTAGGTATGAAGTATTAAATTATTAATATAAATTTTAAGTAGCGCTGATTAAGAGTTTTTTAAACCGGATATGTCTGCGATCCTGTATAGCAGGTAAAACCTGCTTGCTTCTTTGTTCATGCATTATTACACATATATAAATCACTCAGGATGTTATTTGTAAATAAACTTTATATTGGAAATTTTCAATGTGAATTGAATTTTTACTTAAAAATGCAAATCATATTTTATTACGTTAAAACGCTGTAATTTTAAAATTGTATACAAATAGTTTTAAGTGCATCAATATTTTTCTAATTTATTAGTTAATTAGTATTACATATTTATCAACATTATTTTCTAGTTATTAATAAATGTGTTAATTATGTATTTCTTCAACTTTAACAAACGATTATGTATTACTTTACTAAAATCTGTTAACGTTGGTAAGAAATTTGCACAACCGGGTGCATCCGTGGTTTGTACAGCTGAACTGGAGCATTTACAGGATTGATTATTAATCAATGCTATTACATTAATTAAAGCATATGATAATTTCTAGATTTAGCTGATCGCTGTACTGTGTTTTAGAATTAAGTCAAAAATGTAATTACATGTTTGTTATCAAATACAGTAATTACGTAACAAATGAAAATAGTTTTATTCATAACATCATTGTCTTTTTCTAATTCATTACTTTATTAGTATCACATATTTATCAACATTATTTTCTATTAATTACTAAATGCTGTAATTACGTATTTATTCAATTTTAACAAACGATTATATATTACTTTATTACATTCCATTAGTGTTGATAAGAAATTTTTGAAACTGGAACTTGGAATGCATAACTTCGCATTTATAATCATACTGCAAACTTTCAATACAATTTTTATATATGACTTATTTACAAATGCAAATAGTTTTAATTCACATCAGTCTTTTTTTTAATTTATCAATAACATTATTATTTTTAGCTATTTTATTACTTTAAAAACAATAATAAAATCTCTATTTTAATTGTAAAAATGTAATTACATATTTATTCGTACCGGATGTTTATTGCTCCAACGAAATGAAAAGCTACTCATTGATTCACCATGACGTCAGCTTAAATATTTATGCTTATATTACACTCTTTACGTTTCATATCTAAAACCCTTATAGCTCAGTTGGTTATATGGATATGTATAGATTCATAACTTGACTTACTCGAGTTCGAACCTCGGTGCAAGCAAATTTGTTCAGGCTTTAAGGCTTTATCCTGCAACCGGAGGTTCCTCTTCAACAGCGACTAACAAGATATCTGCAAGGCCCCGCAGATTGCGCCATCTCAACAATGCGGCGCCGGAAACCAACACACCAGAAGCCGCTGAAGACCGACGAAGAACCTACCGGAAGCCGCTGAAAACGTCCAGAGGCTGCTGAACAATTACAACATGGCGGCCACGTCTCTCATTGGACAGCTACTGGGCCATCCCCTTCCCTGAACTCAACAGGGGCGAGGCCCATCCTCGCATCCCATTGGCTTGACGTCATTGCTCCTTCCGGTAGGAGGAGCCACACCCTCTTCTCCCATTGGTCCTCCAACCGCAAACTTTCGGTGGGGGCGGGGCTTAAGTGCTAGCTCACACCGCTGATTAGTGTGACGTCACTTCCTGGTCCAGAAGTCATCTAGCCTTACTACTAAAATGGATACTTTATTAATGTGATTTTGTAGTATAAAGTTTATATATGCTCTATTGGTTGCAATAACATCACTTAATCAGCTCAAGTCATTTGTTCCATTAATACAGCACCCACCCTAAATTTTAGGTGTTTTAAAACGTGAATTTAAGTAAACATATATTAATATTGTTATTTAAAGAAACTGTTAAAACTCCAAGTAAGAACATATTGTTACTCTACACTTTTCGATTTGGGAAAGTGAAGAATATAATTAAATAACATCGGTAATACCATTATAGATGATGCCTGAGATTACTTGATGCACTTCTTCGTTTAGTGGATTAATGTAAAAGCTTAAACTTCTATTCGTTGCCTGTCCGGCAACGGGTAAGAATCTATTTTGCGTCCGAAGTCCATGCGAACTGACGCAAAATTGATTTTTATGGTCGCTGCGTGGGGTGCAAAATAACAGTTTGCAGACTACTCCTTTGCGTTGTTTGTTGCATAATTTCTTGTCAATCCTATATCGAACATTTTCCTCTGAAGATACCTTAATTTATTCCCTACTGGATAGTAAAATTTAGTATCAACTGCTAATAATTAGAACTTTTACGCCTACTTATTTGTGGTAATTCATTAAACATGTGATTTGGGTTATACAAAATTGAAACGTACTTCCAATAAAACTTTATTCCAGACAAACACAAACAAAACTACTAATATTAAAACAATGTTGATAATATAAGAAGTAATAGCTAATAACATTTAAAACCAGACAATCCTTTATTCTTTTTATTTACAAAAATTGCTTATTAACGTCGTTGCCTCCAACTAGAAGAGGTGCCGGCAGTGTTTATTACAGAATTTGTACTTCTCGTACGACAATTAGATACTTGGAGTTCTTCTGTTTTACGTATTAATATTTGGTAAATTTCACGATGTCCTCTATGGCGAGAAACATCAGCAGCATTAAATCCTTTAGTGCAACGATGTTCTACTTCAGCGTTATTGTTCAACAAAGTTTTGACAGTTTCGGTAAGTCCATCATACGCGGCAAGATAGAGAGAAGTTCTATTTCTGAAGTCTTTAGCATTTATACACGCGCCTCTGTTTAGAAGTATTTCCACGTTATAGTTTAGTCCTTTTCTCGCGGCATACAAAAGTGGTGTCGCCCCAGTTATTGATTTTTGTTCTATTTTTGAATTATAGTCGAGCAGTATATTTAAAATCTGCTGATTGTTCAAACATGCAGCAACAGATAAAGGATTACGACCTACATCGTCTAGTAAATTAACATTTGCACCTCTTTCTAGAAGTAGTTTCACCATTTTGAAAAGTCGATTTGCAACTGCCGTAAAAAGAATGGTTCCATCCGTTGTTGCTTGATTAATACGTGCACCATATTCCAGTAATATTTTCACAGACAGCAAATGATTGTAATTTACTGCAATTTCAATTGGTGTTTTGAATTTTCCTGAACTTTCCGTTTGATGTACATCTGCGCCGTTATCTAGCAATAATCTTAATATAGTGCTTTTACCATAACGAGATGCAAACAGAAGTGGTGGCCAACAGTGATTTATTAAACACTCTAAATCAACTTTAGTGTCTAGTAATGCTTTAACAACAACAATGCTGTTGGTTTGGATAGCTTCACGAAAAATCAAATTTTTACAATCTTCAGTAATGTTTGATATACACAATGAGTTTAATAAGACATTGACAATATTGTCATGATCGTAGTAACACATGGCGCTTAACAGCGGATTTCTTTCTGAAATGGTAACATTGACGTTAGCTCCATGTTCTATTAAAAGTTTTACCACTTCTATATTCCCATTATACCCGGCATAATTTAAAGCACTATGCAGCTTTTGGTTTGTAGAATTCACAAAGGCACCTTTGTTTATAAGTGTTTGCACCATTTTAGTGTTAGAATGCTGAGCCGCCAACATAAGAGGTGTTGAACCATCCAATAAACTATGATTTATGTTTGAGCCATAAGTTATGAGTAAAGAAACGATATCCGAATTGTTCAATTCAACGGCTACCGCCAACGGGGTCCATTTAGCGCCGTCTTCTGTATCCACATTAGCACCTTGTTTTAGTAACAATTCGACAATGGTATAGAATCCACTAATAGTAGCAGTAAGAAGAGGTGTTAAACCACCAGTTGTTGATTGTTCCAAATCAACCCCTTCCTTCAACAAACATTGTACAATTTCTAAATATCCTTGATAAGAAGCTAAAAATAATGCACTTCTGCCGTTGATATCCAAATCTAACACGTTGTCATCACGAATCAAAAGTTTTAGAATTTCATAATCACCCTTATACACGGCGGTAAGTAATGGTGTAAATCCGTTCCTGGTTCGATGTTTTAAATTAGCTCCATAACACAGGAGCGTAGAGATGAGTTCACTATCACCTCTTAAAATAGCAAAAGATAAAGCAGTAAAATGCCGATTATTTTCAGCATTTACGTCTGCACCATTTTCCAATAGTATTTTTACCACTTTGTTGTACCTTTTTTGGGCGGCAAGCAGTAATGGTGTTCGATTGTAATTATCTACCCAATTCATGTTTTCTTTACTGCAGGATAGAAGATAATTAACCACATCTTCATGGCCATAAAACGAAGCCAAATGTAATGGCGTCCATCCTTTGCTATCCTTCGAAAGAACGGTTTCGTCGCATTGAAATTTTTCCAATAATTTTACGAGACCCTTACTGGCAGCAAAGTGAATTACTGTGCGCTTTTCGAAAGATATATCCGAAATTGTACGCGTACATTGAAAATCGGATAAATGGTTTTCTACGAAGTCTAAAGCTTTACGCTCACCGTGAATAATTGTCAAATTTAATAGTTGTGACATTGCATGTCTTTGTTGTGAAAAATTGTAGTGGTTTAAAACAAATTTTAATAAAAAGCATTCCTCCGTTTCTGAATTGCTAAACAAATTCGTATCTATAGTACTAACGAAATTTAGTTCTTGTATTCTGGCACAAATTTCATTTGCAACGTAACAAGATTTGCTTGCAATAGCATAGTCCAATTCTGAGTAATTCAACAGTGTGTCACATGTGCTCTGGATATTGTTTGGTATACATTTTAAAATATGCATCATGTCGTATACCTTTAATATCTTTTCTTCTTTGTCAACGTTTTCCAGATAATCGGGCCCCTCATTTTTGATTCCCCAGCTACCAATTAAGTGAAAAATGGATCTATTACCAGAATCTAAAGAATGAATTGCATTTTCATCTTTGGATATGATCTCTTTGGCCAAGTTAAACTGTTGATTGATTATTGCTAAATGTAATGGACTATTTTTGGCAAGAATCTGGTCAAACATTTTTCTTATTGTTACAAATCTAATATCAAAAAGTTTCTTAATTAGTTCTGTACAATGGCAGTTTTTAGCCAGCCACCTTGCTATGATGTATTCCGAAAAGAGACGTTGTGTAAAAACGACGTTATTTTTGTCTTTAATTACCAATACTTTATCGCTTTTAATTATCTCTGCGATGAAAGGATTTGTTTTAAATTGATTTTTTATCTTATTATCGATGTATTCAGTTTCCATGAAAAAGTTGGATTTGCAAGCAAATAAAAAACGACAATATTCATAATCATTGTGAATGCTATCATTTTGTTCGGCAAGTTTATGATCAACGAAAAATTCACACAATGTAAGTATATCTGGGTCTTCTAAATCTAAACTCTCCGCTAACAAACTTGGATACTTTTGAACAAAAAAATCCGCAAGCATCTTTGCTTGAAGAGGTACACATGGAGAACATTTTCTTTGAGTATTCAACAATAATTTTACAAATTTCTTAACCGTAGAAGATGTAATATTTAATTTCGTAGCAATATAATTCGTCAAAAATGTTTGTTGCTCTAAAGTCGTAAAAGTTTTTAAGTTGTAAGCAAACGTACTAAATGTTTTTTCCAAAAAAATCGTGAAATTTGGGCGTGTTGTTAAATAAACAACGTAATTTCGTGACAAAAATGATTTAATTAGTTCTAGAACATTATCCCTGTACGATTTTTGGACTTCATCAAATCCGTCCATCAATATGATTACTTTCTCTCTTTGAACAAAATATTGAAACAAACTGAATGTGAAGCTATCTTTTGCATACGACACAATTTGAAAAAGTGGATTATCTGAGTCATTTATCAAGACGTACGAGTAATTTTTCAATTTTATATTTATAATCCACCACTCAACGATAGGATATTTTGAGATAAAATTTAGTAGAGTAGTTTTTCCAGATCCCGAAGGACCACTTATTATCTTGATTTCGGGTCCGATTAATGATTTTATTTGCTTTTTAATCCTTGATTTATGTGAATCGGACAAACTATCCTTTGACGCATATCGTGCAATGCTTTTATTAGTGTTGTAGGAATAGACCCATACGAAACCCAAGCTATGGTAAAAGTCTAAAAAATGTACTGTTCTATTAGAGAAAATTTCCTTAATTTTCACAAATTTTTCAACATTGCTGACTACAATAACTCTAGGTGTATATTCGTTTAACTCTATTGTCCAATTCAAGAAGCATATATCATTCACAATATTATGTTGATGTAAAAAATCGAGTACATACTGTTCACGATAAAGAAAACCATGACATCTGATTATAAAATAGTCGAGGTTTAACTTTTGTACGGCTTGCGGATTAATCCATACCTCTTCGAAGGAAGCTTCTATGTACTTTTCTATATTTGGTTCTGGTGTATAATCAACCTTATACTTTCCTATTAAAATATAAATCATGTCTTTAATCTCAATAAAATCAATGACTTCATCGTCAGTAATGTTACGCAAGTGAGTTTTCCGGGCGTGAAACTCGACTTCACTATACACAACTTCCAATTGTGTAGAAATATCAAAATCATTTAATGTAGTACACACACTAGAAAGTTTGCGTAACGCACTAATCGATTCTTGTTGTACTAAATATATAATTGGGGTGCCAAAATTCATCTTTTGCAAAAACTGAATTAACTGAAAACACACAACATTATCGTCCATAGATAAAATTAATGGAGCTTTTCTATTTTGCCACATAAACTCATACACAGCGTCATTATCTTCATCGGTACTAAGCGATTTTTTATAATCGAGAACAAAATGGCTGACACAGTTTCTGAGATATTCTCGAACAATACTGTCCTCCCCAATTACAGAATGAGACATTTTTAAAAAACTATTCCACATTATGAAATTAAAAGTTTTTAATTCCAAAATTTCAAACTTCCACACGTACGGACGAAGAATAATTTTCATAATTAAAGTTGTGATGTCGTCCTGGGTAATGGGTTTTCTGCTCGTGATCATTGAATTAATCACTTCCTGAATTTCACCCTCACAGTTCACGTCAAGTTGCAATGGAGTTACAATGTCACGAAGTTCTTCCTTGACATTATTCACTTGTCGAAGGCTGTCGAGATTCATGTTACATATTAAATTTTCTTCGAGCGCCAAATGTTCAATTGTAAAATTTGTCGAACAGACAAAAGCTTTATGAGTACTAGTTTTAAATAATCTAATTAAATCAAAATTGTTTACTTCCTTATCATAACTTGATAGTAGTTCTTTAAAAATATTCAAGCACGTACAGTTTTTCCTTGCTTCATTCTCTTCTTGGGTATGTAAATGGATCACGTAATTATATACTGATCCTGAGAATGTTTCCACACTAATAATGAGATTTTTATCTAACCCAAATCCAGTAACATTCACACAACACCAATAATTTTTTACTTCTGAATTATTCAAAAGATGTAAAATTAGTGCGGTTACTGTATCAGTTTCAGATTCAGTTAGGTGGTGGGAAGGTTCCAAGGAAGTAATTAATTCCTGTAAAAATTAAGAAAAAAAAACATAAAGACATGCTTTATTCTACTTTAAATAATTAAGGAAGTGTCACGTGAAGTAAACACAATGTGCCGAGAGAAATCACCTTCTCTATTTCAACATTATTTTGTTGTTATTCCTACTTTTCCTTTAAATAATTTAATTATGATCATACCTTTTTATGTAAGTTTCAAATAAAACGTCAACAGGAATTATGCCAAAATACTACAATAATAAGTATGTGAGTCAGTGATTATATAATATACGAGGACGGGATGATAATTGCTTAGCCTAAGAATGAAAGACTAATTTTATGTTCCCAAAATCATTTTATTTTTTAACATAATCACCTAAACGATATATACATTTTGTCCAACGATGATCCCATCGCGAAAGGTGCTTTCTTCAAGGCTTGCAAAATATTCATCAACAGCGAACGTGACCTCTCCGTTAGTCGAAAATCGTTGTCCACCTAGGAAGATTTTGAGTTTGGGGAATAAGTGGAAGTCTGGTGGAGCTAGGTCTGGTGGAGCTAGATCGGGCGAATAAGGGGGATGCGGAAGCAAATCATACTTCAGTTCGTTAATTTTTGCCATCGCTATAACACTTATAATAGAAGCCTTGCATTATCCTGGTGCAAAATGCTTTCTTGTGAGCTAAACCTGGTCTTTTTCTGTCGAATAGTTTGGTTTAATTTGTCCAACAGGTTAGCATAATAAACCCCAGTTATGGTTTGCCCTTTAGGTAAATCCCTTTGGCACCCCAGAATACAGAATCCATCACCTTACCGGGTGATTTGACACAAGGATTTCTTCGGAGGTGGACAACCATGTTCAATCCACTGTTTTTTTTTCAGGGGTATAATGATGAACCCAAGTTTCGTCAGTGGTTAACAATCGCCTCATAAAATCAGTCGGATTTGCTGGAAAACGATCCAGGCATTCTTGCGATATTTGCATTCGGACACGTTTTTGGTCTAGGGTGAGCAAACGCGGCACCCATCTCGCAGAAAGCTTTTTCATATCCAATTCTTGACTTATGATATTATGTACCCGTTCTTTTGAATCGCCGATCTTCTAAAATCATGGAATGGATTTTGCTCACCATTTCCGGAGTAGTGACACTTTCAGAGCGTCCAGAGCGGTGTTCGCCATTTATGCTCATACGACCACGTTTAAATGCAGCCACCCAGTTCTTTACCGTGGCATATGATGGTGCACCCAATACGTTGTGCATTTCTTCAAAAATCTCCGCGTTTTTCAAACCTTTTTAAACAGAAATGTAATAACGACACGATGCTCGATATTTTACATTGTGAAAAATACCAAAAACAAGACTGGGAATAGGCGGCTGCTAAGAACAAAGCATGACACTGACGAAATTAATATTTTCGATACTGTCAAATCAAAGATGACATTTTAGAAATATGCATTTATTTTTTACTTAACGCGGAGGCTAAGCAATTATCATCCCATCCTCGTATCAAGATAACGTTCATAATTAGCTAACTCATTCTCTTCAACGGATTTGAATAAGATTGGATGTATCAGTTGTATCAGAAAATGAGATTAATGAGGGCATTATTTATAATGCCCAGGTATTGTGAATAATGACAAGTTAAATCGGGATTAATTATTACCTAAACTTTATTATTTATCATAGTGTCTGGTCATTAATAATATTGCTACGCAAATGCGTGTTACGCGCTGACCAATCGGAGCCCGCGACGGCTGCGACTCATTTGTTTTTGTTTAGGTCTGCATTGAGAACGAATGCAGACATAACTCAGTTTCTAATTGTAAGGTCAGACGGTTGTATTGTGTGCTATTTCTTAATTCAGGGTTGAACTGAGAAGTAATACCGTCGAACGATCGAAAGTGTATTCCATTATTGGCTAATTATTAGTAGTATTGTGTAATTCATTATTTCAGCATGGATAAACCAAAATTGACTGATATGAATCGTCGATTTGACGAAAGATTAAATCAGCTAGTGTCACTAAGGTCAAATTACTCAGTTTTTCACTAGCTATAGTTATACACACATGAATTAAAAAGTGAAATCTTTGAAGCCTAAAGTATCGAAAAAACCAGAAGATTATCAGCGTTTGCGAAGATTCGACGTCATGACTATTTGAGAAACAGAAAAACTGATTATTCCTGTAAAAGAGGATAACTTGATTAGGTATTACGTGCGCAAAGAAGAAATATTTCAGATTTTACATGACACCCACCTAACAGTTGGACATGATGGAAGAAATCTAATGAGAAAGAGTTAAACACGCGATTTTTAGGTTAGGTCATGCTCGCGCGCGAGCTAATCTAAAAATTGCATGTGTTCAGCTTTGAAATTAATGAATTGCAACACAATACAAAATATAACAACGTGTTGAATGAATATGATAGTCGAACCGAATTAGAAATGTTAAAGCAGCCAACCATGCATATATAAAGTGAAATCAAGGTATTCGATTAAAATCATTTCTAAAAATCAGAATAATGTTCAATCATTCAACACCAATCCTCTAATGCTTCTTTCATCGAACCATGAAATTTTCAACATCAATCCTCTAATGTTTCTATCATATATCATTTATCCATTCAATCTTCAACATCAATCCTCTAATGGTTCTTTCATCGATCCATTCAATTTTCAACATCAATGCTCTAATGCTTCTTTCACTGGTCCATTCAATTTTAAACATCAATCCCCTAATACCTCTTTCATCGATCCATTCAATCGTCAACATTCAATTTTCAACATCAATCCTCTAATACCTCGTTCATCGATCCATTCAATTTTCAACATCAATGCTCTAATGCCTCTTTCATGATCCATTCAATTTTAAACATCAATCCTCTAATACCTCTTTCATCGATCCATTCAATCGTCAACATTCCATTTTCAACATCAATCCTCTAATACCTCTTTCATCAATCCATTCAATCTTCAACATCAATCCTCTAATCCCTCTTTCATTGATCCATTCAATGCTCTAATGCTTCTTTCACTGATCCATTCAATCTTCAACATCAATCCTCTAATACCTCTTTCATCGATCTATTCAATTTACAACATCATTACTCTAATGCTTCTTTCATCGATGTATGCACTTTTCAACATCAATGCTCTAGTACCTCTTTCATCGATCCATTTAATCGTCAAAACATCAATCCTCTACTGCTTGTTTCATCAATCAATTTAATCTTCAACATCAATGCTCTAATACCTCTTTCATCGATCCATTCAATTTTCACATTTTACGCTGTATGATTCAACACCAATCCTCTAATAAATAAGTATCGATTATTATAATCGATACAATATTGATTATACGTCTTAATTTATTTAAGCATCAAGCGTTATATAACATTTCTAAATTCTAGACGAGCATAACCGATAACTATGGATTAGATGTGTCTTCTAGAATTTTTTCACAATGAGGGATAAGTATCGATCATTATAATCGATACTCTAATTATATTATGCGTTGAAATTATTAAATGTATCGATCACATAATCAGTATTGTATCGGGTACTAATTTCTATCTTTTACATTGTTTTATAAATTTTACTTCAATTTAATTTGTATTAGTGTTCTAGAACTTTCGATTGTCATGTATTATGGTTATATATGAAAATAGCAAAATTTGTATTTTTCTAATATTACCGGATCTTGAGGTTCTGTATGATAACACTCGCACGATCTTGTTTTAATCATTCTGTCGTCAACTTGTGATATAATGACCTCTTTATACAAGTAATAAACAATATTTTCCTCACAAGCGAAATATATTGTACGAATTTTACCTCGGTAAATGTATTTATTTTCTTAATCTTTATTTACTTTTAGATATTGTAGAAAGAGATTGTGACGCTACATTTTAACGATATTGTATTCGTTACTTACATTTAGTCAATATTTGATATTATCAGTATGGACAGGATTTCAGCTTCCTACCTCAATGTTTTAATCATTCTATCGCCAACTTTTCATATTATGAAATCTTTATATAGTATTCAGTAATATTTTTTACTAAAATTTTAGATATTGTAGAAAGAGATTGTAACGTTGCATTTTAAAGATATGGTATTCGTTACTTACATTGTAATTATCAGTATGGGCCGGATATCAGTTTCCTATCTCAATGTTTTAGGGCAATAAGAGTAAGTACATCAATTATTACTTTTTAAATCGACTAACCTTTCTCTGTTTTCAGATAATGCTTTAATTATTAGGATTTTTTTGTTATATTGTACAAAAATAAATTTTATATATGTTAACGTGTGATTTTATTTTCCTAAACCTCTTGATACAATCATACCAGTGCTGTAAATTATGATTATTACTTTTAAATCGACTAACCTGTCTGTTTTCAGATCATACCTTGATATATTATATTTTAAATTTTGCCCAACAATAAATTTACATAGGCTTTATATGTGCTTTTATTATTCTCCTAACCTTCTGATATAATTACTTCACAGTTATAAACTACGAATTTTTAATAAAGTTATTACACATCCTTTTGGTTTTTCTGAATAGTGTTTGACTTTTTAATTAAAATGAGCAGACCAAACGTTATACGCGGTGTTTCATTATTCATTTGCATTCTAAATATGATAACAATAACAAACACCTATGCCGTCACAAGCATTTATATAGATACCACACTTTAAACATTTCATATCTAAAACAGGAATTGGTCTTGCGGTTATCACGCATTCACATATTTTATCACATCAACTTACTCGAGTTCGAATCTGCGAAAAACCAATCTTTATATTGAGCTTAAGCTTAAGACTAGCAAATGAACTTTCACAGGTTCTAATCCCAAACGATGCAATTTTTCGAGGTATATCTATGCTTTCAACCATGTTAAGCGAAATAATACGTTAAGGATGGACAACAGAAGATGAAGAACACGTTGAAGATGACCATTAGAAGCAAGATGTTGAGGATCACGATGATGATGACCACTGGAAGCGGAAGATGGTCAATGAAAGCAAGATGTCGAGGATCAACGCCGAACCAACGGAAGCTGAAGATGACCAATACAAGCAAGATGCCGAGGATCAACGCCGAACCAACAGAAGCTGAAGAACACGTTGAGGATGACCATTAGAAGCAAGATGGTGAATCACGATGACAATGACCATCGGAAGCTGAAGAAGACCAATGAAAGCAAGATGTTGAGGATCGCGTCGATGATGATGATGATGAAGACTACCGGAACCTGAAGATGACCAATGAAAGCAAGATGCTGAGGATCACGATGATCACGGGGAAGCTGAACGTCGAGGATGTAGATGTTGAGGATCAAGGATGACCACCAGAAGTTTAAGATGACCAATCAAAGCAAGATGTCGAGGATCAACGCCGAACCAACAGAAGCTAAAGATGCGGGAAAACAAAGACCGGAAGCTGAAAAATCCCCGCAAGCCGAAGACCGGAAGCTCAAGAAACTCCGGGCACCGAAGACCGGAAGATCAAGAAGATCCGGAAGCTTACGAAGAAGACGTCAATGATGACCAACAGGAAGCTGAAGAAGACGTCGATGATGAACTACAGGAAGCTGAAAAAACGTTGAGAATGACCAGCAGAAGCTCGGCGTCTGGAATCTGAAGGTAGGCGTCTGGACGTGGAAAGCCGGAAGCTGAAAAAGCTCAGGAAGCCCAAGACCAGAAGCTCAAGGAACTCCGGAAACCGAAGACCGGAAACTCAAGAAGTTCCGGAAGCTTACACGTGCCAAGTGGTCCTCATAAGGAGGGTAGGCGTGCCAAGTGCTCCCATACGTACTACTGTTGGTAATTTATTTAATTCCAGTGGTGTATGTATAAATAGGTGATAGTCTCTTAATTTAAATTACAAATAAATCTCCCGTTTTACAACAAATTTTACACTTACACTAAGCACAGTTACGTTATTAACATTTTATTACATAAACTATAAATATTGCTCAAAACGTCCACGGGTATGTTCACGACACAATTCCACTCTACGCTTCATATTGTCAAACACTTTTTCGAGAGTTGCAAGTGTAATTTCAAGTTCCTCTTCAAAATTGTGGATTTTTAGTTGTCCACGTTCTATAATTTTGATTATTAATCTATCCAGATAAATGAAACCATGCTTCATCGGTCATGTAAGTTACATTTAAAATATCGTTATTTAAATTGTTAGTAAACCATCACAATAATTACGTCTATTCTCATTATCTACAGCACGCACTTGCTGTACAACAGAAACCCTTCATGGGTGCATATGTAGATTTTTATGCAAAATCCGTTGGAATGTTAAATAACACAACCCTGTAATTTGAAAATAAAGTTAGTAGGTACCACAAATTTATCCTACGTTGACAAACTCAAGACCTTTCGCACTTGACTGTTGAATTGATTTTTTGGGACTTGCTTCCATTCGTTGCCTCAAGTCTTCTACGTCTTTGTCATTTAGTAGTAATGGACAACCTGTAGGTTTTGTCTTACGAATGCAATTCTTCTTTTCTTATCTTCAAGGAAGTTCTTAAGCTACAAATGCCAATTAGTCTGATGTACACATTACCTAATCACTTACTTTAATAAATTCTTGAATTCCGGAGTATCTCTGAAAAAACCTATTTTAAGGAACGTTGATAATACAGAATAGAAAAGTAAATGAAAATCAAGAAGAACAAAATAATGACGGCACTGATGTCAAACAAGAACGAATAAAGTAACTAAAAATATGTAATCGCCAATTCAACACCGTAAAGAACTAGAATCGTACGCGTGAAATTCAAACTGTCATCCGTATTAAAGAATCACCCGGTATATGTAATTTAGAAATATGATTCACTTAATGGCGGATGTATTAAGATGCAATTACCATAGTCCAAAAAAAGTACGTTAAAATGCTCAGTTATTTTCGAGATTTGGTTGAAAACGGTGGTGAAAATGGCATCTTCCGATTTTTCTCCAGCAAAACGTTTGAAACTTAGTTCGCTCTCTGGGAAGGAACAAATTATCATTCTGAATGTACATAATGCTAATATCCGACAAATAGTGTAGATAGTGTGCTAGAAATGTGTTCTAATATGACGGGAGTGGGGAAGTCAACAGTATACAGATTATTGAAGGAACCGGCTTGTACAACAGGGCGAAAAAAATGTTTCAGTGAAACAGGAAAGGTTCATGTTAGAAGAAAAAATCCATTCATGCTACTTCAATAAAGGAATTTCTACCCTCAACAAAATAGTAGTAGTACTAAAAGGCGTTTATGGAGACCAATCGTCTCGGTCGACACTACACAGGACACTACAGGAATTTAACTTTTAGTGCGAAAATAAGAGTATGTGTTGCAGACTTTCTCTTTAAAGCCGCTTTATGGTGATTACAGACACCATAACGTAACACCATCGCGTATCAAGTTTAGACGCAACCTTGCAACAGCGTAAAAGCGTAACGTCGTAACATCGTCGCGTCCAATCAGTTGTCGGTAGTTGGCCGTCGCGTCAAAGTAAATTTTACACGTGCATATATGCATGTTAATACCGACTTGTGAACAATTATACGTTCAGTATGGCAGTTTTAAGTGCATAGTTGTTAACAATCATGCGGTGGTCGGAAGAAGCAGTTTTAAACTTTATTGAAATATATCGCAAGAAAGAGATTTTGTGCGATCCCAAGCATCCCCTTTGTTATAAGATTAAAAAAATGCTGCTTGGTTGGAAATCCGAGGAAATGCATATCGCGGTAGACGAATACAAAAAAGAACTTAATACATTGCAGTCGGGACTACGACGAGGAAAAGCGAAAATAAAGAATGATCGGATAACAGGACCAGATAAGTAACTGAATATTGCATTAATGTACCCTTGTAATCGTCTAAGTGCATTGATCCTTTATGGAATTTCTTTAGAAGCGTAGGTGCACGAGTACCGATCCGATAAGAGAAATTCGTTAGTGAAGAAATACAAGGGTGAAATTTTCTATTATTGTGAATTGTGCAGTGTTTGGGTAGGTTGGTTATGCGTATACTTTTTATTTTACGGCGTTCCGTCATAGCTAGTTTGCCTTCAAGGGTTTAATTTTGTTGTGTGATAAAAATAATGTACCAGACACTTAAATCACTGTAAGTATATTTATTACAAAACACACGTTTACATTATTGCTCTGCCTTCACTTTGAAAAAATATTGCCAATTCCTCTCGAAGTATTTTAGCATCCGTGAAGAGTTTTCGGGGAATACTTCTAAGAGAAAGTAATGAAGAGACAGGCTGATTAATCATAGCTCTATACGTCCTTCTATAAGCCTTCCGTCATCTACTTCAGTGTCAAGTGTTCCATTAGGCGTATACAAGGAACATGAACTGGCGCTTTTTCTTAAGAAATTATGTGAATATACTATTGACATTACATTCACCTCAGCTTTTTCAGGTTCTAGTAACTTATGTTTGCGAACCACTCTAAAAATAGCCGACATAAACGAAACGAAACTTTCGGATGAAGTGTCGAAAACGGTTTCAGTAGTGTCACTTAAGAGCAAATGCTTAATCTCCAATAAAGAAATAACCAACTTCTCGCTCTATGCCTTCTAATGGTCTTGCTCGTGACAGATCTAAACCAGTTTTTTTCTATCTTCTTGTACAGCGTACAACGTTTGAACACGCCACCATCTGAAATCCTTCCCTGTCCTCCAGCATCAACGTACAAAAAGTTGTAATTAGCATCCACTAATGAAAAAAGAATTATGCTAAAAGTCGACTTATAATTAAAAAAATCACTTCCTGTATTTATCGGTGCATGTAAAACAACCTGAATGCCATCTAGTGCGCCCAATAAATGTGGAAAGTTCCAAATGTCACCAATTTATATTGAGATTGCAAATGAAACCAACAAGGATGTCCCAGAAAATGAAAATCTTAATATAAGGAAAATCGTCAAGGAAAATGAGGAGATTGAGGAACAATCTGTAGGAACAAGTAGACAAGAAGATGGTTTTGCTCATCGTCGAATGGTGCCGTCTACACTTCGCAAAAAAAGACGTGGCGATAACGACAAGCCTGATGCAGCGTTTTTAATTTTAACAAAGGCCGCAGAAAGACAAGAACCCGCCGATTAATTTTAACAAAGGCGGCACAAAGACAAGAACCCACCGAACTCGAACATTGTGGAAGTCCAGTGCCGAAGAAACTCCAAAAGTCTTCTGTATTTGCACAAACTGCAGTACAAGAGGAAATTATGGCCTTTTTATTTAACCGGACAGGGGATACTGCGACAAACCTACAGTTAATAATACCCCCCCCCCCAATTAAATCTTCATCCTTCATACCTTGGCCGCAGCAATAGTAATCAACGACATTCCCAACATTCACAAGCGTCTAGGTTTTATGCACACTTCCCAGCAAACTCTCAACATTCGTCATTTTCTGCATATTCACTTGCCAGTGTTCGACATCCACTGCGGTCACCAAATGTTACAAGACACAACTACCTATTATATATTCTTAATTTGATGATTAAATTATAATTTAATTATATTAGTTCATTTTCGTTTAACATATAATAAGATTTGAATAATATAATTTTATATATATTATCTTTATATGCTCGCTCAATCCCTTCCCGCCAGCTCGGCACACTTTTGGTAGTATTGCACTAATTGATTGCTTAGAAATTTTTAAAAGGTATTGCAGGATAGTGAATGAGTCTTCAGTCTCCAGATAACAAATTGTTATTAGTAGTTCTTCAAACAAAATAGTCCGCCTCCATCTGGTATCTTGTCGTCCTATATTTGGTCCAACCAAGCTTATTAACAACTCAAAATTGAAAGGATTGTAATTTCAGGTCTAAAAGTAAGTGGACTTTCAACCCGAGTTTTGTTAAGTGCAGACGCGTTTTAGTATTGCTCTGAATTTGACTTAATACGTGGTTTAATTATACGTAATTTAATAATGTAGTTTAGTGTATAGTTTTCAGTGTAAAATTAACTAATAATTGAGTAATAATTACGCGAAAGGACGCTTTATTAAAACATAAATATAAGTGTGCGAAGTACATAATACAGGTACATTTTTAAGTATTTATTTATTAGTAACATACGTGAACTCGGACGACCTTTAATCACTGCAAAGTGCGATAAAGTAATAAAAATTTCTACATTGCATTTCTATTTAAAATTCAACACAAAATAATAATATAATATATAAAGTATTATAAAAACTAATAGCTAATGTTTCCTGTTGGAAGTAGCTTTGGCCCCCCGATGGGATATGGGCCAGCAGCACCAAATTATACCGGTATGTACCATAATCAATATCAAACAAACAATTCCGTTCCATCAAATTTGAGTAACATAAATGGGCAAATACTCGCTCCACAACAAGTAATAACACCAAGCTATCCCATCAGCTCACAAACAAACCACCCACAATCCTACATCCCTCTAATTACCACATTAATTATACCAAACAGCCATGTACCAAGCACAGAAATAATATCAAACACACCAGAATTTTATTCTGATACGGAAGAAGAAACTATAATCGCTAGCAACTCCTGGCAAGAAGTAAAGAATAAAAAAGAAAAGAATAACTCAACCAGCAAACACACACCCAAAAACCCTAAACCAACTCAGCCAATCAAATCGATTTGACCAACTATCTGAGTCCAACGAAGACGGTGCTAATAAGGAAAGCTCGAACAACAACAATAACAAAATATCTAGACCGCCCCCAATCTTTATACAGGGTGTCACAAATTAAAATGCATCTTCTACGATATTAAATGTACAAGATTAAGACTAAAATGAACTTTCCGGTTCAAATCCCAAACGATGCAATTTTCAAGGTATTTATTTTTCAACCATAAGCGAAATAATAGGTCAAGGTGGAAAAAAAGCTGAAGAACACGTTGAAGATGACCATTAGAAGCAAGATGAGAGGATCACGATGATGATGAAGGGCTGAAGATGATAAAAAGCAAGATGTCGAGGATCAAAACCAACGGAAGCTAAAGATGAAATTCAAGATGCCGAGGATCAACGCCGAACCAACAGAAGCTGAAGAACACGTTGAGGATGACCATTTGAAGCAAGATGGTGAGGATCACGATGACAATGACCATCGGAAGCTGAAGAAGACCAATGAAAACAAGATGTTGAGGATCGCATCGATGATGATGATGATGAAGACTACCGGAAGCTGAAGATTACCAAAAGCAAGATGCTGAGGATCACGATGATCACGGGGAAGCTAAACGTCGAGGATGGATCGAAGCAAGATGACTAATCAAAGCAAGATGTCGAGGATTAACGCCGAACCAACAGAAGCTAAGATGCGGAAAACAAAGACCGTAAGCTGAAAAATCCCCAAAAGACCGGGCTCAAGAAACTCCGGGCACCGAAGCCCGGAAGATCAAGAAGATCCGGAAGCTTACGAAGAAGACGTCAATGATGACCAACAGGAAGCTGAAGAAGGCGTCGATGATGAAGGGAAGCTGAAAAACGTTGAGAATAATAGAAGCTCGGCGTCTGGAATCGAAGGTGCGTCTGGACGTCGAAGCCGGAAGCTGAAAAAGCCCGGGCCCAAGACCAAAAAGCTCAAGAGACTGGAAACCGAAGACCGGAAACTCAAATCCGGGCTTACACGTGGAAGTGGCCTCATAAGGAAGGTAGGGTGCCAAGTGCCCATACCGCTGGTAATTTATTTAATTCCAGTGGTGATGCAAATAAGTATCAGTCTTAAATTAATAATTTTTAAATTACAATAATTCCCCGTTTTACAAAAATTTTACACTTACACTAAGCACAGTTACGTTATTAACATTTTATTAAATAAACTATAAAAATTCTCAAAATGTCCACGGAATGTTCACGACAATTCCACTCTACGCTTCATATTGTCAAACACTTTTCGAGAGTTGTGTGTAATTTCAAGTTCCTCTTCAAAATTGTGGATTTTAGTTGCCACGTTCGATAATTTTGATTATTAATCTATCCAGATAAATGAAACCATGCTTCATCGCTCATGTAAGTTACATTTAAAATATCGTTATTTAAATTCTTAGTAAACCATTACAATAATTACGTCTATTCTCATTAACTACACTGCAGTTGCAACAGAAACCCGGTATGGGTGCATATGTAGATTTTATGCAAAATCCGTTGGAATGTTGAATAACAACCCTGTAATTTGAAAATAAAGTTAGTAGGTATCAAAAATTTATCCTACGTTGACAACTTAGACCTTTCGCACTTGACTGTTGGATTGATTTTTGGGACTTGCTTCCATTCGTTGCCTCAAGTCTTCTACATCTTGTCATTTAGTAGTAATGGACAACCTTAGGTTTTGTTACAAATACAATTCTTATTTCTTAACTTCAAGGAAGTTTTTAAGCTACAAATGCAATTAGTCTGATGTCACATTATCTAATCACTTACTTTAATAAATTCTTGAATTCCGGAGTAGCTCTGAAAAACCTATTTTAAGGAACGTTGATAATACAGAATAGAAAAGTAAATGAAAATCAAGAAGAACAAAATAATGACGGCACTGATGTCAAAAAGAACGAATAAAGTAACTAAAATATGTAATCGCCAATTCAACACCGTAAAGAACTAGAATTGTACGCGTGAAATTCAAACTGTCATCCGTATTAAAGAATCACCCGATATTGTAATTTAGAAATATGATTCACTTAATGGCGGATGTATTAAGATGCAATTACCATAGTCCAAAAAAGTACGTTAAAATGCTCAGTTATTTTCGAGATTTGGTTGAAAACGGTGGTGAAAATGGCATCTTCGATTTTTCTCCAGCAAAACGTTTGAAACTTAGTTCGCTCTCTAAGGAACAAATTATCATTCTGAATGTACATAATGCTAATATCCGACAAATAGTGTAGATAGTGTGCTAGAAATGTGTTCTAATATGACAAAGTCAACAGTATACAGATTATTGAAGGAACCGGCTTGTACAACAGGGCGAAAAAATGTTTCAGTGAAACAGGAAAGGTTCATGTTAGAAGAAAAATCCATTCATGCTACTTCAATAAAGGAATTTCTACCTCAACAAAATAGTAGTAGTACTAAAGGCGTTTATGGAGACCAATCGTCTCGGTCGATACTACAGGACACTGCAGGAATTTAACTTTAGTGCGAAAATGGCAGTATGTGTTGCAGACTTTTCTTTAAAGCCGCTTTATGGTGATTACAGACACCATAACGTAACACCATCGCGTATCAAGTTTAGACGCAACCTTGCAACAGCGTAAAAGCGTAACGTCGTAACATCGTCGCGTCAATCAGTTGTCTATTTGCCGTCGCGTCAAAGTAAATTTTACACGTGCATATATGCATGAATACCGACTTGTGAACAATTATACGTTCAGTATGGTAGTTTTAAGTGCATAGTTGTTAACAATCATGCGGTGGTCGGAAGAAGCAGTTTTAAAGTTTATTGAAATATATCGCAAGAAAGAGATTTTTGCGATCCCAAGCATCCCTTTGTTATAAGATTAAAAATGCTGCTTGGTTGGAAATCCGAGGAAATGCATATCGCGGTAGACGAATACAAAAGAACTTAATACATTTCAGTCGGGACTACGACGAGGAAAAGCGAAAATAAAGAATGATCGGATAAAGGACCAGATAAGTAACTGAATATGTATTAATGTACCTTGTAATCGTCTAAGTGCATTGATCCTTTGGAATTTCTTTAGAAGCGTAGGTGCGAGTACCGATCCGATAAGAGAAATTCGTTAGTGAAGAAATACAAGGGTAATTTATTGTGAATTGTGCAGTGTTTGGGTAGGTTGGTTATGCGTATACTTTTTATTTTACGGCGTTCCGTAGTGTTTTCAAGTTTAATTTTGTTTTGATAAAATAATGTACCAGACACTTAAATCACTGTAAGTATATTTATTACAAAACACACGTTTACATAATTGCTCTGCCTTCACTTTGAAAATATTGCCAATTCCTGTATTTTAGCATCCGTGAAGAGTTTTCGAATACCTAAGAGAAAGTAATGAAGAGACAGGCTGATTAATCATAGCTCTATACGTCCTTCTATAAGCCTTCCGTCATCTACTTCAGTGTCAAGTGTTCCATTAGGCGTATACAAGGAACATGAACTGGCGCTTTTTCTTAGTTATGTGAATATACTATTGACATTACATTCCTCAGTTTTCAGGTTCTAGTAACTTATGTTTGAAACTCTTAGGACATAAACAAACGAAACTTTCGGATGAAGTGTGATTGCGTCTAAAATAAAACGAAACGAAACTTTCATGAAGTGTCAAATTTCAGTAGTGTCACTTAAGAGCAAATGCTTAATCTCCAATAAAGAAATAACCAACTTCGCTCTATGCCTTCTAATGGTCTTGCTCGTGACAGATCTAAACCAGTTTTTTCTATCTTCTTGTACAGCGTACAACGTTTGAATACGCCACCATCTGAAATCCTTCCTGTCCTCCAGCATCAACGTACAAAAAGTTGTAATTAGCATCCACTAATGAAAAAGAATTATGCTAAAAGTCGACTTATAATTAAAAAATCACTTCCTGTATTTATCGGTGCATGTAAACAACCTGAATGCCATCTAGTGCGCCCAATAAATGTGGAAAGTTCCAAATGTCACCAATTTATATTGAGATTGCAAATGAAACCAACAAGGATGTCCCAGAAAATGAAAATCTTAATATAAGGAAATCGTCAAGGAAAATGAGTGGAATCTGGAACAAGTAGACAAGAAGATGGTTTTGCTCATCGTCGAATGGTGCCGTCTACACTTCGCAAAAAAGACGTGGCGATAACGACAAGCCTGATGCAGCGTTTTAATTTTAACAAAGGCCGCAGAAGACAAGAACCCGCCGATTAATTTTAACAAAGGCGGCACAAAGACAAGAACCCATCGAACTCGAACATTGTGGAAGTCCAGTGCCGAAGAAACTCCAAAAGTCTTCTGTATTTGCACAAACTGCAGTACAAGAGGAAATTATGGCCTTTTATTTAAACCGGACAGGGATACTGCGACAAACCTACAGTTAATAATACCCCCAATTAAATCTTCATCCTTCATACTTTGGCCGCAGCAATAGTAATCAACGACATTCCCAACATTCACAAGCGTCTAGGTTTTATGCCACTTCCCAGCAAACTCTCAACATTCGTCATTTTCTGCATATTCACTTGCCAGTGTTCGACATCCATTGCGGTCACCAAATGTTACAAGACACAACTACCTATTATATATTCTTAATTTGATGATTAAATTATAATTTAATTATATTAGTTCATTTTCGTTTAACATATAATAAGATTTGAATAATATAATTTTATATATATTATCTTTATATGCTCGCTCAATCCCTTCCCGCCAGCTCGGCACACTTTTGGTAGTATTGCACTAATTGATTGCTTAGAAATTTTTAAAAGGTATTGCAGGATAGTGAATGAATCTACAGTCTCAGATAACAAATTGTTATTAGTAGTTCTCAAAAAAATAGTCCGCCTCCATCTAGTATCTTGTCGTCCTATATTTGGTCCAACCAAGTTTATTAACAACTCAAAATTAAAAGGATTGTAATTTCAGGTCTAAAAGTAAGTGGCAGCCAGTATATACACCCCTGTTTGTGTATAATTGCGGCCGACACCATCTCATTTGTCTACGTTTTCTGTTGTTGACTAAACAGTCCATAACAATATAAGCTGCACCAGCAGCGCCATCTTGCACAAATAATACTTTAAAACTGAGGGAACGGCATTAAAGTTACGTGACAATGATACGTGATGATGTACTGTGGTATCTCAGCAACTTTAAACCTCGTCGCGTAACCAGAAATGTACGGGGTAATGTTACGTTACAATGTTTTGTTTGTTTCATGTCTGTAAGCGAATTTACCATTATTGTCCTCGGTAGAATAAAATATTTTAGAATTGTTTAAGGTCACCTATTCTGAAATATTCTACTACTACTGAGGACGATAACTGTAAGTGCGAAGCGTATCGAATTATATAAAATAAATATAAAAATACATCATTTAAACTCAAGAGATAAGTATTTTGATTAAAGCAAAGTTAGTTTGTTACAACGTTATTCAAGTAAATTTTGTTTGGCGGTATTTATTATTAGATTATGAACTGTGTATCATTTATCCTTTTTAACGGTTGTCAGATTTACAAAGCGAAGGATAGTTAATCGTAAACGGGGTAGGATGTAGATAAAACTCAGTCACAGATTTGTAGGTAGAAACTGAGCGTACCCAAGTCCCCGAATGATTATTAAATCAAGCGTAGCGAATTCATACCTGGCCATTAGTATCTAAATAAATTTTGAAAGTAAATAAATGATTCGTGCTTTTATATTACGGTACTTTACTGAAATCGACACCAAATTCGCGTATGCCCCATCACAATTGCCTTAAGATGTATAAAAATCGTGAGAGGCCATGGTTGGCAACACCGAGATACAAATTGTAAGTTTGATTATGTCTAGTAAACGTAATTTCTGTATAAATGCGACACATATAGATCAAAGTTTATTAGTTTGAGGTTACACCAACAAAGCACAAAGCATATTACGAAAGTTGTCAGATATACAAAGAGAAATGGGGTGGGTGATTGTGAAACTCGAACCCGGATTTTTGGGGAAAAATTCATGGGTAAAAAGCATACCTAAAACTCGATAATGATACAATAAAATCAAGACTGAATTGGTAGCTGAAACCCATGAGTATAAGTAAAGGTTTAGTTTCGCACATTGAAAGTTGTATTATTAAAAATAATTATTAATTTTATTAAATACATAAATAAAAAGTTTACCTCAAGTAGGATTTGAACCTACGACATTTATTTTGGTAGAGGTCTCTACCGAACTGAACTATCGAGATACAAGCCCCAATCGATGTAAATGTTGTCTTTATGTAATATTTTTCAAATATTTAGGTGTACCACGAATGTTTTATAACGCCTCGTTGGCTCGTTAGCCCACAAATTCAAGTATGAGTCAGTAATCTGCATTTTATCCACCAATTAAGAGTGAACCTCGATACACAGTTTTATACATTAATTGTTGGTCCGAGCCCATGGGTCCAGGTTTTACCCACAGATTCAGGGACGGCGTTTTATCTCCATCCAAAACAGGGTGTGTAGATATTTGCATATTGCTCCATTTCCGACACTGTTTAAACCGGTTGAAAACGTACGGATTTACAAATATTGTACAGTTAACAAACAGTGCGCTTCTTGTATATTGTAGCAAATTTTAAGTTCGTGGGATAATTAAGTACCCTTTTTAATAATTTTTTCTTTCGCAGTATTAGGTGTGAATTATCCGTCATTTTGCACCAGTAAAGTAAAACTTGGAGCGCCCATAAAAAGTTATGGCAAATTACACAGCTGTGAACGTATGAAAATAATTGCGCAATAATTAAGCGCTGTTAATAATTAAGTGTTTCGACTCGACAAAGTTCACACAGCCTTTAATTTCTACATAAATCCTGCATAAATGTGTGTGCTCAACAATCCCTCCTAATCTGAACCTTAAAAGAATTCCAACTAGTGTAGTCACCTTTAAATATGCTTATCGTTTTAAATTATTCATGAAATAATCTAATATAGTTAGCTCCTAATTTTTAATATAAGTTCACTACTGTGAATTTCGTCCTGTCATTGTAGTTTTTGCACTAACTTGTTTCTTACACGAACGGTGAAAAACGGTACCTAATGAAAATTAAATTAAAATATCAAATTTTTTCTTCGGGCTATCAAGCGGATGTAATTCTTGTAATAACTTATTTCCTAAGGGGGTGCAAAATTTTATTATAGCGGCACAAAACGGCTCATAATTGGAAACTAATTATTGCATAAAAAAAAAAGATTTATTTAGAAGTTCACGGCTGTGAAGTTAGCCTTGTCGATGTAATCTTTAGAATAATTTTTTTTCTATAAGGGCCCAAAATTCTATTTTAGGCGGTAAATGGCGACTAATCATTGCATAAGATAACAATTAAAATAATTTATCCAGAAGTTCGCGGCTCAATGAAATTAGCCGTGTTTATAGAATTTTGACTACAACTTGTTCCCTGTTCGGGCGCAAAATTTAATTTCAACGGCAGACATTGGCGCAGAATTAGCACCAATTATACACATTATACGCATTATTCAAAAATCGCCTTGTATGAATATTGTGTATTTGTGAGAAGACCAGTAATAATATCCTACTTTGCTTGAAAAATAAGACGGAAGGTTGAAACGCTTCTATATAAAATTTCCTAATAATAAGTGGTGTCTAGTTGCAATAATGTATTTAAAACTAGTCTATAATTATAATAGCTTTGAAACTAAATTAGGTGGTAATAGATACAGTAATTAATCACAATATTAATTTAAGAAGCTAATTGTTTAAAGTTTAGACAGAATTTTACCAGAGTAAAGAGAGTAGATTATTTTTGAATTTGAATTAGAATTTCACCAAAATACATTGAAGTAAAGGTTTTACTAATTAAAGATATTTGGTCGCTAATAAATACCAGCAAGTCCCGTGAGGGGCGCGGAACCAGGAATCGCGTATAGAGCAGTATGGTTGAAACGCGTGGTGTGATTGAAGGGTCGGTAAGAAAAAAAAAGAAATCTACATGTATGCACATGTATGTATTTTGAGATTCATACAGTAAGTATACGATCTATTATTTATATCTATCTATTATGTCGTGACAGTAGACAAATAACTGACCGGTAATAGGACGATACCGTTAGTAGAGAATGCGACATCGTCCGGGGCACGATTTGGTCAGTAACCGGTCTGCTTGCAATGGTATTACTCAAGACAACAATACAATTGCCTCGGATCGACCTGGCTACAAGGGGCGGTCAAGGTCGAAACAGACAGGCCCCGTTGCTGACGACTGTGCAAGGAATGAATGGCGAGTCGGTACGTGGAATGTTAGAGGTATGCATGGTAAAGAATTTGAAATTGCGAATGTAATGTACGAAAGACACCTTGATATTCTGTGTGTATCGGAGACAAAGCGCAAAGGAAAGGATGCTGTGGAGATGGAGGATGGCAGCCTGGCACTATGGTCAGGAGTTGAGACGGAAGTGCATGGCGCAAAAGGAGTTGGGATGATCATAAGTGAAAGAGCGAAAAGATGTGTTAAACAGTACGAATTGGTATCTCCCCAGGTAATATGGGTTAGAATGAAAGTGGAGTTTCGAAGAATTTTTCTTATTGCATGCTATGCACCGGTGAATGGAGAAAGAGACCAGGAGCGTGAGAACTTCTGGAATGAAGTAGAGAACGTGTTGAACGTATGTAAGCCAAACGAAAGAGTTATAGTGGGGATATGAACGGATGGGTGTGTGTACAGAGCGAACATAGTGAACGCGTCCTATGAAAGTTCGGAGACCAAAGGGTCAATGAGAACGGTGAACACCTGCTGAACATCTGTGCGGAGAGAAGCCTGTTTGTATCCAATACGTGGTTTAAAAATAAAAATGTGCATATGTATACATGGCAAAGAGGTGAATCTAAAAGTATGATAGACTTGATAGTGTATGACGAACGGCTTAGAAACCTGGTGAAAGACACAAATGTAGTGCGCGGAGCGGAGTGTGGATCGGACCACTTTTTGGTTGTCTCGAGAGTGTGTTTAGGGCAAAAGTGAGTGTGGAGAAGGAAAGCAAACGTAGTGCGAATGTCCAGAATTAGGGTTGACGAACTAGTGGATAATCGTGCGAGAATGAAATACGCAGATGCTGTGCGTAAAGAGTTGAATGTGAATGAAACAGTGTGGAACGAACAAATAAAAGACACTGACGTTGAAAGTGCATGGATAAGCTTGAAAAACTCTGTTGTCAATTGTGTCGTGCGAATATGTGGAAGAGTGATTGTAGGTAGACAGAAAAATGTGCTTGGTGGAATGAGTCGGTAAAAAGGCAGTAAGTAAGAAAAAGATGCGTACATGGCAATGATTGCTGCAAAAATGAGACTGAGAAGAAGCGATTGTATGAGGTGTATAGATTAAGAAACAAAGAAGCGAAGGAGGCAGTGAGAATAAGTAAAGAGGAAGTGATGGCTGTAGTAGGAGGGAAAATGCAGAATGATTTTGAGGGAAACAAAAAACTCTTCTGGAAATGGGTCAAAAATACAAAACGTGTCCCAAAAGAGAACGCTGCAGGAGTGATGAATGAGAGAAACGAAATAGTATGGGACGTTTGTGAAGTGAGGAAATGCTGGCAAGAATATTTCGGAAAGCTGTACAGTAGTAAGAAAAGTAAGACTGAAGGGTTGAATAAGGAGAATATAGAAGAAATGATGAATGAAACTGAGAAGGATATTGGAATAATTGTGGGAGAGGAACGGTAGGAAGGTTGAAAAACGGCAAAGGAGCAGGCGTAGATGAAATCACTGGAGAAATGCTCAAGTATGGTGGTGCAAAGCTTATACGAAGATTGTGTGAATTATTCAATGAATGCTTTATGTGTGGAAAAGTTCCGAGTGATTGGAAGAGCGCGATCATTGTACCATTGTATAAGGGTAAGGGAACAAGAGTGACTGTAAGAACTACAGAGGAATAAGCTTGCTCAGCGTGCTTGTTAAAGTACTTGGAAGAATACTGATTGATAGAGTGCAAGAAACTACACAAACTAAGATGTGGGATGTGCAAGGTGGCTTCATGCCAGGGAAAGGGTGTGTCGATCAGATGGTTGCTCTCCAGCAGGTGATCGAAAGGTGTTTAAAGGTAAAAAGGAAGTTGTACTGTGCGTTTGTAGATCTGGAGAAAGCATATGACAGAGTGAATAGGAGAAGCTGTGGGAAATATTAAATGAATATGGCGTAAATAAAGGTCTAATAAATGGAATAAGGGCAGTATACAACGGTAGTCGGGCATGTGTTAGGGTGAGAGGAGGTGTGAGTGAATACTTTAATATTGAGCAAGGAGTGCGACAAGGCTGTGTGATGTCACCGTGGTTGTTCAATGTATACATGGATAAATGTCTTAGACAAGCATGTACCGATACAAATGGTGTAATGGTTGGTGACGTAAATGTACGACTCTGGTGTATGCAGATGACACAGTCTTATTAAGTGACAGTGCGGATGAGCTGCAAACCGCTCTGAGGAAGTTTGATACAGTCTGTGAGAGCATGGACCTAAAGGTAAACGTGAACAAAACTAAGATTGTGGTGTTCAATCAGGAAGGTGGAAAGGAGAGTAGAGTATTTACTCTGCAAGATGAAATTGTGGAGCAAGTGGACGAGCTGGTATATCTCGGTAGAATGTTTACTGCAGATGGTACAATTGAGAGCGAGATTGGACGAAGGGTCAATGCTGGAAGGAAAGTGATTGGAAGTATGTGGACGATAATGAGAAATGAAAGCATGAGCCTAGCTGCGAAACGAGCAATCTATAATGGCGTATTCGTCCCGTCAGTACTGTATGGAAGTGAGACATGGGTATGTCAAAAAAGCACGAAAGAAAAATAAATGCCGTGGGTATGAGATTCCTGAGAAGCGCATGTGGTAAAACGAGAAAAGACAAGATAAAAATGAATGCATAATTGGGAGTGTGAGTGAGAAAGACGATGATGGATAGATATAAAGTTGTACATTACGTTGGTTTGGTCATATTGATAGAATGAACAACGCAAGATTAACGAAACAAATATATGTGGGTGAGGTTAGGAAAGCGGGCCTGGTAGGCGCGTAAAACTTGGCTGAATGTAGTAGAATCTATGATAAAGGAAAGAAAGATAAGGAGTTTTAAAAACAAAAGGGCATGTCAGAGACTATGTATGAATCTTGTGGAAGCTAGGGAGGTATGCGGAGATAGGAAAGCATGGAGAAAGATGTGCAAGTGAAAAATTTAAAGTAGAGAAGGGATTGTTTGCTACCTGTAAGGGAATGGCGTGAAGGTTAAGTTAAGATATTAAGTTACAATAATTCAACATGGATACTTAAAACTAAAAATCAAATAGGTAAAAGGTATCGGCATTGTTGGTCAGGGTTCACAATACATTACAATTATTAACAAAGAGACTAGTTGTATTACATCTGACCAAACTTGTGACTGATATATTATTTACACTTACATCATAACCTAGGTTGTTTAAAGTTTGTTCTCTGATTGACATCTTTCATTGTTTGATTTCATCCGTTAGAGCGTGTCCTAGATTGTATAAATACAAAAGTAAATTCGTCATCGGAGGTGAAGTTTACATTTTTAATCAAATTGTTATATTAATAGCAAGCTTATGTTTGTATTTTCATAATTCGGAAATTTATTTTGCAATCTGCAAGGTCAATCTGAAGAAGTATTGACCATTAGTGTGGACGATCACGCTATTAATAAAAGTTTAAATTTAGTAAAATAGTTTATTAAAAAGATAAATAAAAAAATACACGATTTAACGTCCAAAAGAATTTTACATTTTCAAGCATTAATACGGTGTTTAAATTGTTTTATACATTTGGGATTATTTGTTGTAAACATAAGGGTTAATTATGAACGTATTTTTCATGTTTATGCATTTAATAGTGACCGTCTTAGGTAATTATATTATTTATAAAATTACACATTTTGATTATTACCATTTTGTAAGAGACGTTTATTAAGAAATTTAGATCTGATGGCGCATTCTATACGTTTTGTACACATAATTTTGGTCCTTTACCATCTTGTTATTAAAAGCACTAATTGTTAATTAACCAAGTTATTTACAAATAAACAAAAATGTATAATGTTTTATTTCGATAATAATTATAATACACTATCTAAGTACAAAGCTAATTTTTCATTATTTTGTTAATAGATATGGACTGTGTATTTAAAAAGGAATCATCCCTTCCTGCAAATGCAATAAAAAGCAATTTAAAAACATTTATATTTCTTTTAAGTTTAGCCACATCCAGAGATGATAAACCTTGGTTTGAACGATGCTGTAATTCACATTTATTTTTTAATAAAAGTTGCACAACTTGTATATTACCATTAATTGTAGCATGATAAATAGCCGTTCGGTTTTTGCAGTCTTTAGAATTAATATTTGCACCTCGTTCTAAAAGTATTTTAATATTCTGGTAGTAACCTGTCTGTGCAGCGTACAAAAGTGGTGTTAGTCCATCAAGAGAAGAATGTTCAATGTCTGAATTATAATTTAGTAACAACGTCAAAGTATCGGCATTACTCTGGCTTGATGCTAGTGATAAAGCAGTACGATTTGTATTATCAAATTTTGTAACGTCAGCTCCATTCTTTAAAAGAACTTCTACAATTTCAGAATTTCCACTTAACACTGCAGCTGAGAGTGGCGTTCTTCCTTTGACATTCTGATGATTAATTTTAGCCCCATTACTTAATAAGAACTTAACAATATTTAAGTGACATTGATTAGATGCTAGACACAGTGGTGTTCTCTGATACTTATCAACAGCATTAACATCAGCGCCACTGTTAACCAGTAATTCTAAGATGATATTTTGTCCTTTGTTTGCGGCGTGCATAAGTGGTGTCCAATTGTTGATTGATCTGTGCTCCAAATCAGCTTTGCTATCTAAGACTAATTTAACAAAATCATGCCTATTGGTGAACACTGCTATTAAGAGCGGCGTTTCACATTTCCAGTTCATAAAATTGACATCTGCGCCTCTTTCAATTAGAATTTTACACATTTCATACTGTCCTTCATACATTGCATTACATAAAGCGCTACAATTTAATTGATCGCCGTCTTCGAAATGTGCAAGCATGCATGCAATTTCTGAATTGCCCTCGTCTAAAGCATAAAATAAAGCGGTTCTGCCTCTGTAATCCATAGCAGAAACATTTGCATTGTGGTCTAAAAGTAATTTCACTATTCCCCCATGACCTATTTTTGCAGCGAGTGATAATGGAGTTAGTCCATCTTTTGCACAAATCTCTACATTGGCGTAGTGCTTTAACAAAGTTTCAGTAAGTGTTTCATCTGAAATAACGACAGCAAAGTATAAGGCAGTCAAGCCGTTATCGTCTCTAACATTGACATCAGCTCCATTATCTAAAAGCAGTTCAACAACTGCATTGTGTCCTTTTGCAGCTGCTAGCAAAAGAGGAGTTCGATTCCGGTTATCAGTATCATTTATAATTTCATCTAGCACTAGCAATTCGATTACATTCCAGTGACCGTAGTACGAAGCCCAATGTAATGGGGTCCATCCGTTATAATCTTTGATAGTAAGGCAATCCTCATCCATTAACATTTCTAAAATATGTAGCAGCCCCTTACACGCAGCGTAGTGTAGCACAGTGCGCTTATCAAGGTTAGGTGAACAGAATTTTTTAATTTGTTTATCAAACACTCTAGTCTTCAATGGCATCAGCATATACATTTGGTTGCTGACTTTACTAACATATTTTGGAAAATGAACAAAAACAAAGTTATTTATATCATCATCCTGATAAAGGAGTGCGTAAGTGTGAGAGGTTTTACTATGCCTGGGCTTCTTGGATACATTTTTAACTTTTACTTTCTGAATTTTTGCATGCAGCTCATCAGCTACTTCAAAAGATTGGCTTGCAACAGCATAGTCAATTTCTGTATATCCTAGGAGGGAATCGTAATTCTCTTCCGGGAACGTTGGTAATAATTTTAGGATGTTGACAAATGGAAGCTTACCCAAACCTTCTTCCTGTCGGTTGTGGTGGCCCCAAGCACCTATTAAATGAAGTACTGATCTTCCTCCACAATCTAATTTATGAATAGCATCCTTATCTTCTGCAATAATCTTTTCAGTTTTGTGTAATTGATTATTAATGATTGATAAATGTAATGGACAATCTTTGGCAAGAATTTGATCTAAAATATTTCTAATATAAAAAAACTTAACGTCAAAAAGCGTTTTTATTAAATCCGTATCATAGGAATTATTTGCCAACCATTCAGCTACAGCATACTCGCAGAATATTTTGTGAACATAAGTAAAACTACCACTATGTTCCTTTAACAACTGGTCTTGTTTTAAAATTTCGATGATGTGCAGCTGTTGGGCGTTTTCAGCTAAGTCGTTGTTCAGATCTTCACTATGGATTAAGCATAGCTCTTTGCATGCATACAGAAAGCGAGAATATTTATAGTCTGCCGAAATATTTTTGTGTTTATTTATGAATGGATTGAGGAGTGATTTAAGTTTATCATTGAAAAAGTGATCACATAGTGATATAAGATTAAAGCTTTTAAACTTTCCTCCTGTATTAAGGCAATCTTGTAATAAATAATTACAAACCATTTTTGCTTGAAAAGGTACGCTTGCAAAATTATTTTCCATCGAGTCCATAATTGAGTCGACGTACGTTGAAAGATGAAATAAGGTATCTTCACATTTTGCCCTAAAATGGTTCATTAAGAATCTATGCTGCTGTTCTTGAGAAAGCGGTTGTATGGAAATACAAAATGTTTTAAACCTACTTTCTAAAGTGTTTTTGTAATTAGGTCGTGTGGTAAGATATACTACATACTGTGATTTAGAAAATGATTCAATCAATTGTAAAACCTCTTCTTCATAACAACTTTGCAGTTCGTCAAAACCGTCAATTAATATTAGAATTTTCCCTTTTTGCATAAAGCACTTGAACACCATATGCTCTAAGCTATTTTGCCCAAAAGATACCAATCTTAGCAATTTGTTAATTGGGTGTGATTGTGTACGAGTATAACCTTGCAAGTTGATTCTAACAATCCACCATTCAGCACTGACCTCCTTTGTTATGTAATTTAATAACGTACTCTTCCCCATACCAGAAATTCCGCTTATAATCCTAATTTCTGAACCTAAAGCCTCGTGTAATTCAACAAGTAAGTGTTTTGCACAGACAGTCTTTTTTGTTGCATATTTGGCAATATTCTCATTTGTGCCATACGAATATATCCACTGAAAACCAACATCAACATAAAAATCCAAATAGTGAACAGTACTTTTTCTTATACGGTTTCTTATTTCCCGTGCCATTTCGCTTGAAGAAACCAACAAAATTTTAGAACGCATTTGTTTGCATTCAGAATTCCACCTTAATATTCTACCTTTATCAATCTTAATGTTATGTTTGCAGAAAAAATGAAGTAGGTCATTCTCACTATCACTTGTGTATCTGATTATGAACGTATCGATACTTAGAACTTGTATGGCTTCGGGTTTAATCCAAAATTGGTCAAGAGACGGTTGAATGTATTCACGTACTAGTGATTTAGATTCATTTCCAAATGATAATTTCCTTAACATAATTAAAATCATGTCTTTAATACCAACACAGCTACTAGTTTCTTCATCGACTATTTTATGTAAATAGGTATCATGGCCTTGGAATTTTACAGAATTATTCAAAAATTCTAATTCATCAAAATTCTTCAGAGTGGTACAGGTACCAGGCAATTTACTGAGTGGTAAAATCCATTGTTGCTTGACTAACAATATCACTTTGATGGTGCACCCTTTTTCAGTAAGTAGCTCTATTAGTTGCAAATTTAAAGATTTGCTATCGATTGCTAGCATTAAAGGAGCTTGTCCGATTTGCCACATAAAGTCGTATAACTCGCTCACGTTGCATTTTGAATTCCGATCTTTTTCATGATTTAAAATATTTAGGCTTATACAATAAATTAAATACTCTCGAACAATGGGATCATCTTCAATCACTAATTTAGATTTTTCCATAAAGCTTTTCCAAACTTTAAAATTTGTGTTTTCTGGAATTTGATAGTTCACAATGTTTGGTTTAACAATACTTCCAACTATCATGTTCAACAGATAATTTCTAGTGAGTGGTAATTCTGCACCCAAACTCTGTTTTGACCAGTTTCTCAAAAGTCGAAATAATTCTTCTAAAACTTCATCAAGTTGCACAGCTTCCGCTATTATTGGTTGAACTATTTCCTTCAGAACGTTTCGAATTTCTATCTTAATGCAGTCAACCCTTGCCTGATTTGTAAATAAAAATATATTGTGTTCTTGTATTGCATTTCGTTGTCTTCTGTAATTGAACGTAGCAAGACCTCCATTAGTTGTATTTACAATGTTATCGAGCATGAACTTGTGAATAGCAGAATCGTCCTTTTCATTCACAAATGCATCTTCAGTTTGCCAATTAGTATACAAAATAAACGCAGTTTTCTTACAGAGTGTTTGGACTAATTCAAAATTGGTACCTTTGCTTTCGGTTTTGTCGGTTAATATTTGTTCAACATCCCAAAAATATTTGCGAAGTGAACATTTTGTCGATGTTAAAAATAATTCTTCGCGTTTAATTCTTTCCTGGTTTGGTTCTGCTAACACACGTATAGCGTAGCTATAAGAAGAGCCGCATTTGGTTGTACAACTAATGACGTCCTTAAAATTTCGGAATCCAGCAATATTGTGACAGCACCAAAAATTTTCAATCTCCTTATTATTAACCAAACGTAATAGTATGAGAGATCTAAAGAAGGTTTCAAATTCGCTTTCTTCGTTAATTGATTCCGAAGAGGTGATAAATCTCTGAAAGAGATAATTACTTGTAAATCCAAATTAATATTAATTCAGTGTAGTAAGTAAAGAGTGGCACAAATAGCAAAATTATGACCTAGGTCAATAAAGTGAGCACCAAAAATGACACATTTTATAATCATAACTTTAAATTACTCTTAAACAACTGTAGACGACAAAAATAAAATTTTGGACCAGATCCTGTATAGCGTTAGAATAAACTCAAAAGTGGATGTGCCATTTTGAGCTCAAGCTAGCATATGCACGGTGTAAATCGATAACTTATAATTTCAACTATACCATAATTTTAGACTAACCATACCATACCACCCAATCTTACCATCAACCGTCAATGGTTAATTCCATCCCAAGCATATCGAATATAAGGAATCAAACTTAAACCGGATACATTACCATAATTTTAAACGAACTATTTGGCATACCAACCATTTTATTCCTACTCCATCATCATAGATCAAATATACGAAGTATATGCAAAAGGTTTGAGGTCTGATAAAAAAGTAGTCTTAATTTTAAGATTCTCCATCAATGCCTAATACATGAATTCTAGACTCCAAAATAACGAATGTATGAAATTGTATTAAAGCCGTAAAACAATTCCACTAGTTTCAACTAATTTAGACTACCAATATAACATAATAGATTTTTTCTATCCACCATCAATGGGTTAGTTTCACGAATGGAATTGAAACCGGATAAAAACGTAACATTAATATTAAAGAAAAACGTAATTTTTATTCAGACATTGAACTTGCTTAACCTACATAAACGGAAATTGTACAGCCTTTACGTTGGCCATACATGACAACCTCGTGCCTTATCTAAAACAAGGGAGATATTTTGTAAACGAAATCTACGTAAAAACTAATAAGAATGCCTTCTCATTTTTTCACTCTTCCAAAATAACATTAGTAATCCAATGTGAAGACTTGCTTTCTTGGCTATTAAACATTATATAGAGGTATTTTTATATGCAAACCAGAACATCAATATGTATTCGTTTAAATTACCCTATTCAAGAAATCCACAGCGCTTTTCGTAAGTAAATCAATGTGAAGATTTGCTTTCGTGACACAATTTTCTCTTCTTAAATGTTACGCACAGATGAAAGTAGATAACGAGAAATCTATCCATGTAAGTCGTAGCTAAATTGAATTGACCCAGAGGATTGCTGCTTTTGTATCCACGGACAAGACCTGACAAAAACAAATTATTTAAATGTATCTTTACTGCAATTTTGATTGCAAACAGTGGAGTGTTATTCCAACTGCATGATATCTCCAGAAGAATCTCAATCCATATCGCGGTTTGAATCTGAATTGTATTCTCCTAGTGCTATAATAACAGGTTGGATATTTTCAATAGAAAAATTGACCATGTTTATCCCAATCCTTTGAAGTAATCTTTTCGGTGTGTCACATAAGAAGAACATTTTGATAAATCCTGAAGCCATAATTTCTGAGCGATATCTCTCGTTGCAGGTACAGCTTGTTTGTATATTGTAATAATTTTGACCCCATGGCGTAGCAATAGGTTATATGACAATGGTAAGGAGGCAATCGTGAAACCCCGCACCCATGTTTAATCAAAATATTATCAACTACATAATTCTTCCCTCTGGACCTAAAATGCTGAATTTTGTTCCACAGTTGCTTTTTTGTAATTTTGACCTCACTTTCGAACATGTAAGCAACCAACCACTGTAGCTTATCTTTCTTACAAGAAATTGAGGACCATTCGTCCAACTGCATCGAATGGTACAGTGGGTCATCCTTAACCAGCACACAACTTCCAGGTGGTTTGGACAACACAGGAATCAGCTGTTTTATCACCCAATTTTGAAACTGGCATTGAGATGATCCCAATCCCAGTTTCTCGTATCTGTGTGGGCGTGTCAGCGCGGTGGGCTGTCTGCGATGTGGATTGTGTCTGCGTCGTTGGCTGTCTGCGTGGTGGACTGTGCGTGGTGGGCTTTGTCTGCGTGGTGGGCTGTGTCTGCGTGGTGGGCTGTCTGCGTGGTGGGCTGTCTGCGTGGTGGACTGTCTGCCTGGTGGACTGTCTGCGTGGTGGACTGTCTCCGTGGTGGGCTGTCGGTCTGGTGGGCTGTCTGCCTGGTGGGCTGTCTGCTTGGTGGGCTGTCTGCCTGGTGGGCTGTGTCTGCCTGTGGGATGTCTGCATAGTGGGTACGTCTCCGTAGTGCGTGTGTGCGCGTGTGTGCGCGCGTGTATGTGCGTGTGTGCGTTTGTGTGTGCGTGTGTGTACGTGTGTGCGTGTGTGTGTGCGCGTGTGCGTGCGTGAGCGCGCGTGTGTGCGCGTTTGTGCGCGCGCGTGTGCGTGCGCGAGTGCGTGTGTGTCTGTGATTGTTTGTATGTGTTCTGTGTGGGTGAGGTCTGTGTAGATGTAGTCCGTGTGGGTATGGCCTTTGTGAGTGATATGTGTGGGTGTGGGTGTGGTCTGGGCAGATGTGGTTTGTATTCATACAGAGTTATTACGATTTGAAAATTAAAATTTACAAATTTTGTGGTACATGAAAGGATAGAAGTAGTGAATTCTACGAAAAATGTAAAATAAAAGATACGTATACTATTTAATTTTCTTTTGAATTTATCCTTTTGCACTTGTAACATATACACAACATAAGCAAAATGCAGAAAGCGTTAAAATCTGTTTTATGCGCATATTTAAACATTTCTATAAAATTGGAATTTCGGTAATACTTCACCCATAGGTTCATAGGTTCAGTTAAAACAAATTTTTTTTATATACAGGGTGGTCGATACCTAGTGTTAAAGATTTTTTTGGGTGATAGAACATAAATGTGACTCAAATGCACAATTAATAAATAGTATATTGTGCAACAAGTGAGAAAAGTACTTTCTCCACATAGGGTAAATGTGGGAGAGATGCCGCACATTTTTATAGGTTGTCATAACTATTATACCTATCGAGATAAAATAAAACTAAAAATACAGGTATACTTTTAGAACATTTATTTCAAAGTAAGTATGCAACAAAACCAATTAAAAAAAAAACAGTATCCAAAGAAAATATATTTTAATAGGCCATTTATTTGGCCATCTCTCCTACACAACGTGGGTGAGTCGCCGCATAGAACATGGGAGAGATGGCTTACGAAAAATAACATTACATCTTTCTTTTAACTTGATCGGCTTTTAATAAAAACTTTCCACATCGATTGCAAGTGGTTTTGTATATGGAGCAAGTCTCATGTAGCCAATATCCACACCGAACGCATCGAATCCAATCAGCACGTGATTTGGTTAAACAGTATTTTTCAAGACACTCCACACATTCGTTTTCGTCAATATCGATGCAGTCATTGGTTGAAGAACAACTTAGCATTTCTTCCTCAGACTCAGAAGACGATGAGAAATCTTTTTTTTTTGTTTAAGTTTTATTTTTTTAGCTAAAGGCTTAACTTTTAGCTTTTTGTCCTTTTTGGTTTTAGTTTTGTTCCCTTTTTTGTGTTCAATATAGCTGGGGCTTGTTAGATGTGCAGCGGACTGTTTTCTGCGCTTTGTAGCGTTAGGAATAATAGGAACGGGCGATATTTGTTCCAACATTTTGCCAGGAGTGATATCAGCGTTAGCCGAAGTAGAAGGTTGAGGTTGAGCTTCTTGCGATATAACGTTGATTTCTAATGAGGAATTCGGCGCCGCCGCAGGTGCAGAGGTTTCTTTTTCGGTATTACAGGTTTTAGTTGCAGTGTCTTCAACATTTTGGGCATGAGCTACTTGCAGGTCTGATACGCTGAAAGCGTGATCCGGAACTGACTCTGGATTAAGTGGGAATGCTCCAGTAACACGAAAACCATTAATAGCCGTTCCGGCTGTAGCTGCGCGAGGCCACGCACTATTTAGCAATGCGCCAAATTGCATGCGAGTAATTCGTCTGCCTTGATGTGTTTTAATCCACTGGTCGCAAGCCTGATAAAAAACGTTTTCAACGGTTTAAAAAAACTACGATCGAGTGGCTGTAAATAGTGCGTGGTGTGGCTGGGCAAACTTACCAAAGAAATATCATTTTCTGTCGCAAATTCAAGGCAATCTAGGCTCATATGCGATCCATGTCCATCAAGAATTAGAACAGTCTTCCCTGGTGGCTGGCGAGGAGCAAAATGATTTTTCAACCAGTCAAAAAATAGCTCATTATTAACATAAGCAGATTTGCGGTTCATAACAACAACCGAACCAGGGGGCATGCCGACTTCAAATTCCTTTTTTTTATTTACCCCTTTAAATATGCAGTAGGGAGGTAAGAAATTTCCTTCCGAATTACAGCAAGCTACAACGGTGATTGTCTCCCCTTTCTCCCCAGACGTTACTGTATGAACTTCTTTGCTGCCTTTTGCTGCGATAACTTTACCTGGCACATTATTTAACTGAAGGCCGGACTCGTCCACATTAAAGGCATGACCTGGTTTATCAAAGACATCGTTAGCTTCATAAATGCTTTCTAAAAGTTTAAAATATTCTTCAACATCTTTTTTATTCATATCCTCCGCCCTTGTAGTTGATAGTCCTTCTGCCTTTCTTAAACTCAAATCAGGATTCCTTTCCATAAACGATCGGTACCAGTGATCTCCAGCTTCTCCTTTTTCAGTGTTAAATTTGTGTTTTAACCCCAAACGTTGAGCCAAGGTATAGGCAATTTGTTTTACGGCTCTTACAGTAGGAGGAAAGTCTGCCACTTGAAGAGCTTTAATATGCCCTACTAACTTTTTTTCGGATTCTTGGCCAAGATAGGACCAAGGCCCCTGTACACCCTTTTCAAAATTATTATTTTTTAACCTTCTTCTTAGCGTTCGCTCTGGCACGTTGCATATTCTACCAGCCTTGCGTACGGGAATATTGTCCTGTTGTACTAAATTTATGGCTGTAACTAAATTTTCTTGAGTTCATTTCCCTCTATTAGATTTTCATTGATATTTGCGAGGCATATTCAACTAAAATAAAACATCGAATTAATGCGTCATCTCTACCACAATTTTCTGCGGAGTCTATCCCAAACGTATGGGAGAGATGCCGCAGCACATATTTTTGTGATACTCATGATCAAAGAAATTAAAACCCTGTGGTAACATAACCTTACTTATCCTAAATTATCCTATAAGTTAATCGCAAACCAAATTTTATTCGTTTAGAGGTATAATTTTAACTTACAAGAAACACTGAATAAATTTTGTAACTTACCTGAATGTTATTTTAACAAACACGCAAAATATTTCTTAAGAAAATCGTTTACTTGCTACCGGCGTAATAGATTTCTCAAGGTTAGCCATCAACTAATTGTAAGGAAGCACAATCGCCGTGTTAAAAAGTCGCAGTGTTGCCAAACGTACACCGCAGCATCTCTCCCACTGCGGCATCTCACCCACATTTACCCTACTGCACACTATACTTTTACTACAACTGTACAAATTTAAAGAATACAAATAATGTAACTTAATATTTATTTTTACGGTTAGCAAAACTAAAACAACATTAAAGTATCCTACCTCTTGACAGTTAAACAGTTTATTTAAAATTATAGTTAATAGTAAAATTCGTACAATTTTGTACGGTCAAATCCGGAACGTCATTTCTTTTTAGTAAATTTTCTGTTATATTAATTGTAGAAGTTGAGGGTTGATCATTCATATACGGTGTATTTTCTATCTCCATTTCAGTAAAGAGTTCGAGTGGTTTTTCAATAGAGTTGACGATTTTATTAGCAACGTTAATTTTATTTTTAATAGATTCCCCGACGTATCCTTCTGCCACGGTACTGGACTGCGATGCTCCATGGCGCTTTAAGGTTAATATGTCCCCTCCTGCATTTACTAAAATTGTTACAGAAGAACGTGAAGCAGTGGCCTTATATAGATGGGGATTTTCCGTGTTGGTAATTTAAAAAGAAATGTTTTTCTGGTAAATCAATCGGTCGAAGAGCAGCATATTTTTTATATATATTATAAAATTCTCCCGTTACAGTGAACGTTCTTGGCTTTTTTTTTGGTGTGATTTAATTTCACCAATAAAGCCGAATTTAAATGCTCTAAACTATCGATTTTTAATTTACACAACTCTTCTCTACGACGTGCCCCTGGCTACACCAATAGCCACTGCAACCTACAACTAAAAATATCAGGACGTAAAATTAAAATTTTATTAACAAAATAAATAACAGTCCAGCCCGGGATTTGAACCCGGGCCGCCTGTGTGCCCGCTACTGCACCACTCAGCCTTACTTTAAACGCTTTATTTAAAAGTACATACACCTATCTAGCAGAATTTGAAATAGAATTTTAAATAATTATCTAATACTTTTTATCTACCAAAAAAAAACCACTAATTACAAAAAGTTATGTTAATTCGAGGGAAAAAACGAAAGAAATTCTAATAATAGTTTCTTCTAAATAAACTTACCTTTATTTGGAACTTCGTTTAAAAATCTCTGCAATTGGTCGGCTGTCAATATGTTTGATTTTTTGGGGACGTAATTGTCGGACTTTCTTTTCAAAAATGAACGTAATTTTTGATATGTGGATATATTAATGTTATTTTTTATACTCATAGTACTTCGCAACATTGAATATTGTGACCAAAGTGTAGACGCCTTTCAAGTTTTCGACAGCAGCAGCAGAAAGTACACTTTCCGAAAAAGATTTTATTTTTGTATTTCTTCTCCATTCCATAAATTTTTCGTATGCCAATTCATACTTTTTCTCGAAATTTCCAGCAACAAATCTAACGTTACTTTTGCAGCTTTTTCTAATATCTCTGGTGGAGTATTATCAAAATCGTTACTACTGTCAGTATCCATATTATTAATTATAAACAGGTCTTATTAAAATAATATTTAATGGAGATTGAGATTTTAAGCAAAGCACGAATGAAAACTATCTTAAGAATGCTGCCAACTAAGTTTTTGTCGATTTTTGTTGATTCTCCATACAAACGTAAGTGGTGTGGGCAAAGTCCCGTGAGAAAAAAGATTTCTCACAGTATGAGCAAAACATAGTTTTGAAATTAAGTAAGCTATGAAAGATACGCAATTTTTCATAGAAAAATTCCATTCCAAACGCCCACTTAAAGAAAAATTATTTTGATTTTTTCCAAAAAAAAAAAAAAAAATGTACATTCACCCAAAAATTTAGAAATTATGGGGGATTTTGATACCTCGAACTTAACACTATTATTGTATTCTACATTAAGGGAGGGGGCACGTTTTAAATGTAAAATACCTTTCGGCGTTGATTGAGAAATCGTGTCAATGCTTTCGGTCAGAATTTAACCAAATTTTGATATGTTCTAGAACTTGACCAATTGATCAAATGTCTTCATTGCCTGAAAGCTCAAAGCTCAACAGTTTTTGATATACAGGGTCTGCAATATCACTATTTGATACATTCAATATGTCATAAAATGGACATTTTTGCCAATATTAACGCAAAACTTAGTGGAATGTTATTGTTTTGTGCTACTGGTTACAACCTTTCCTTTATTTTCATTTTTTTGTACATACACCTGATATACAGGGTGAGACCAAATATATGTATCTAAAAAGAATTATACGGTGGTATTGTTTTGATATTTTGGTGAATGGAAGTTAACACATATATATGTCCATTTAAATTATTATTGCAAGTTAAGTCCCCTAGACGTCCGTTATACAGAGTGTTTCATTTCTTTAATAGATTTAATTGAGTATTATTATACTTCCTAGTTAATTTTCTGATAACTTAATTGAAATGTCTATATTAAAATAAACTATTTGCTAACTGTATATACCTACATAATAGTCACGATGTGTTTATACTGATACTGGGTGTCCAAGTACAAAGGACCAAAGCGATATCTTAAACTTCATATAGGTACGGAAAAAAACCGTTAACATAAAAAATCCCTTGCAATCGGATGTCGTTGCGAAATACAAAGCTTTTGGAGATTGACAGATAGAAAGGTTAGCTGTGCTTCATTTATTATGCTCACTATTTTCTAATAAAATTTTCAGTAGATTCTTTTGATAAAGAAGGCGCTTGTCGAAGTTCATCTTTATTTTGCAAAACTAAGAAAAGAAAATTCTTTAAGATACTAGTGTCTTCACTGTTCACACCATCGACAGACCGGTTTCGCAGGTCTACCTCCATCATCACTACCGCTTTGTACAGTCATTGGAAATAAGAAATGTTTATGTAGAACAGTAATGAACGTATTTTAATATATTAAAAATATCTAAGCTTAATAAGATATCAGTTAACTGAACTGATGAGGCAGAAAACAGTAAATAATTTTTGGTCTTGATATAACCATTGTCATAGAAATCAAAAAGTTGCATAATCAAATGTTAAATGTCTATCACCTCCACATTATTTGCATTTAGTATATGATTTAAAACATTTGTAGACGGATATTTGATTAGCTCTTGATACCTAGCGTATCCTAAAAACCATAGTACAGCTGCCACATGAGAACAAGTACCTAAAGTTCTGGCACCAGTCTTGAAGGTGCAGTAAGTACCTAATATTGGGTTAGGTTCTTCCTCCTCATTATTCGGCACAAATGCAACCCACAATTGGTAACGAGTAGCATTTCTGAGGCGAGAATATATCCTTACCCGTATAAAACCGGGTTCGTAGTTTTCATCAAATTGGTATTGAACCTGGCGGTCCTCTATTTCATTGTTCTGTATATAAGAAGGAGCAAGCTTTAATTGAAAAAAATACCTACAGTTAACTCTTTAAGATAGTAATGTGACAAGCGTGGGAATGAGGGAACGATAATTTCCTTTAAATCAACCCATCTGCCCCTTCTAGCGCGTAAGTTTCCTCCTCAACCCTGGCTTGAACAACGTTTGGCTCTTGCACTTTTTGAAGAATATTTTCAGCTAGCTCAATAGTAGCATCTTGCATTAAAATGGGTGGAAAATATTTATTTATAATTACTCCAGAAATTTTAAGAAAATCAGCAATATTACAAATGTGGGGTGTTTTTATCTTAAAGCTAAAAAATTTAAAAATTGATTTAAAGTACCCATTGCGTGCTTCTACGATCCACCTGGTTTTCGTAACGAGACGACTATCATTAGCCTCTTCTGTGGATAACTGTAGCTGACCTCTGGGCAAAAAGGCTGGCATTTTAAAATTAATACCTAATCTATTTAAAGCTGGAATAGCATCCAAGTACCCGCGGTCGAGAATGAAAATATCTCCTTCATTAAACCATTCACGCATTCCATTCACATCTCTATTAAATTCACTAAAATAAGTATGTTAGCATCGTTGTTTTCAGAATTTGAGAAATATGGCCCTTGAATGTCTAGAATAAATCCGCTCGGGGCAACAAGCAAAGATGGCTTAATAAGATGTTTACCCTTATAAGTACAGTAGGACTGTCGCAACACTTTAAAACAAGAACTTTTCTCTATTTCTAGATAAGTACAGTCATTATACACTATAACTTGAGGCCGATCCAGGTTTTGATTATACAGACGATTTGCAAAAGGAGTTACATGATTTTCGATGTAGCTGTCTCTTGTTGTAGCAGTAAATCCAATATTTTGTGGTACAAATCTTGCAGAAAGAGATTGTCTAACTAGAGATATAGCTAAACTGGCTTGTTGTCTTGTGGAATAATTAAAAATAACCGCTAAAAAACTATCACTAAGACGTTGTCGTAACTTGCACAGGAATGCTAAGACATCTTTTTTACTTACATATCTCAAAGAATTTCCTATTCTAACGGGGTCACACAAGTTGAAAAGATTATTAAATTGATCTTTGGTTATAGGAGAAACTGCTTTAAATTGAGAATCTGTGAAGTTATTTTCGTCTTCGTAAGCCGTGTGGTAACTTTTTTTCTTAATTTCCTTACGTAATGCTTGTAAAAAAATATAAATCTCATTACCTGCTAATAATGGTCGATTTACATATCGTAACCCTGGGAGCAGAAACTCAAACAGATTATCATTCTCATCCAAATTAATATTACAGCAGTACGTATTTTCTGGCTCTCTCAACAAAAATATTAATTCCAGCTTTCATGGACATTTTATGTATATCATTCCCATCGTTACAAACAAAGTGAGTTAACATTTGTAGCACATTTAATCGCAAACAATTTGGGTTATTGTCTATTGCTTGAATTTCCCTTACAATAGAAATATTGCAGACATTGCAGATTCGAGTTTCTTCTATTATGACCCGCTCTGGTAGATTTGCTTCGCGGCGACGTGCAATCACAATTTCCTGCTTTCTTGCATTTACCTCACCATTTATTTTCACCATAACCCTAGGAACTAAAGCATTTCCACAAGCAAAACATGGAATTCGATTCATTTTTCACATAAACTCTTCAACGATTTTAATTCAAAAAGTAGATTTGCAACTAAGCATCAACAATATCACTTAATTAGTGGATTAATTTTTGACGTTTTATAGCCACCTACTATATTGTTGTTATTTTATAAGTTTGGGAATAGAAAAACATAATAATTGTAGTGTGAAAAATCAGAAAAAAATCTAGTTGTATGAATAAAAGCAGAAGAAAAAGCACAATACCACATTACGGTTTTGGTTTAAACGAATAAGTAAATACTAAATATAACTTTATTAGAAAATAGTGTGCATAATAAATGAAGCACATCAAAAACTGTTGAGCTTTGAGCTTTCGGGCAATGAAGACATTTGATCAATTGGTCAAGTTCTAGAACATATTAAAATTTGGTCAAATTCTGACCGAAAGGTATTTTACATTTAAAACGTGCCCCCTCCTTTCAAGCAAGGATGGATAGCTTATGGTCAGCCTGAATCTACATAACCACTAATTAAATTGATTAGAATTGTGAAGTTATCATTTTCTTTAAAAAAAAAACGAAAAAACTTATACAGACGCAATTCTCTAAAAAAAATTTCCAAGCTAGACAGTAGCAAATGCTATAAAAACTGCTTCAAAATCTAAACTTCAGAAGACAGGATATATTTTATTCGTCACCATTTAAGTACAGTCATGCCAGTTTGAATAGTGTAAAACGTGGTTTGAAAAAAATATTAATTTAACTATAAAACTAAAAAGACACATGAACATTTTTATTATTATAGCTGTAACATAAGGTTACAGTTAATTTTTATAGCCCACCTTATGATGAGATAAGGCATCACGCACAGATGTTATGTTTTGTTTGGATACAGTTTTTTTACTGGGTTTCGATCAATTTACTCATTAGCTGTGGTCTCAAGATGTCGTTTTCAAATCGGGAATATGTGGAAATGCATTACATCTGTGCGTGATACCATATCTTATCATAAGGTGGGCTATAAGAATTAACTGTAACATTATGTTATAGCTACAGTAATAAAAATGTGTCTTTTTAGTTTTATAGAGTTGAATTATTATTTGTCTCAAACCACGTTTTGCACTACTGAAACTGGCATAACTGTACTTAAATGGTGACGAATAAAATGTTGTATCCTGTCTTCTGAAAGCTTAGATTTTTTGAAGCAGCTTTTATAGCATTTGCTACTTTGCTACTGTCTAGCAATTTTTTTAGAGAAATGTGGGTGTATAAGGTGTTTCTATTTTTTTAAGCAAATGATAACTTCACAGTTCTATCGATTTAATTAGTAGTTGTGTAGATTCAGACTCATCATAAGCTATTCATACTTACTTGAAATTTAATGTAGAATACAATAGTAGTGTTAAAAAAGTTCAAAGAATGTATCAAAATATCCCAGAATTTCTGGATAAATGTACAGTTTTTTTGGGTAAATCAAAATAATTTTTCTTTAAGAGTGTGTGTGACATGGAATTTTTTAAATTGTGTATTTGAGTCACATTTATGTTGTTCTATCACCCAAAAAAATTTTTAACGCTAGGTCTAGACTACCTTCTATTTTAGTTTTGCATTTGCAACGAATTTACAACTTTAATAAATATAATTTTTTATTTTGGAAGCATCGTTATCCTTGGTTTCTGTGAAAAAATATCTACTACACGTCAAAAATAGAACTTAAGATAAAAATAAAAAATTGTCGCCATCGACGACGAGTGTAATTAGCAATAATAGCTGATCCTTTAACATGTTCACCGTTAACACGTAATTATGTATATTAATCTCTCATGAAGTTTTAAACGTCATTCTGACCGATTATTGTTTTTGTTTTTCCAATGTTGCCTGTTTTCGTTATGAACATATAAAAGGCAGGTTGCATACTTATCCTAAAAAAAATTTTTAATTTCTATTATCCACAACCGACACATTGTCATGTCATAATTCAACTGCTTACAAACGCATTATAAACACTATAAAACCCTAGTGTTTTATATTCATAAAACACTAGGGTTTTATATTCATAAGACACTGTAGCGTTTTCATATTTTATTTATTAAAGTTAACATTAATATTAACATTTATAGAAATATTCTTATTATTTTCTTCTGAAATATTATTTTCGGGAATATTGACGTGGTTCTCGGAACCGAATCAATAGCTGGATTCAGAATTTTCGAACTTTCTCCTTGAATCTTTCTGGCTCTATCTATTTTATTTGACACTGCGTCTTCAATATAGCCTTCTGCCACATAGGATGACTTGCACCCACCGTGGCGTTTAATAGTCGTAAGATCTCCTCCTGCATTGGCCAATAATGTAGCGAAGGATCTCCTCATACTATGGCCTGTATACAAAGCAGAATTTGGTAAATTAAGGAAGGCAGCTATTGAAGCAGGTATTTTTGACATAGTGTTAATACCAACTGGCTGAGCTGTGTGTGCATCTTCCGCTTACGTATCGCAAAAAAAATCTGCCATTACATGCATTTTGTGTAGGACGTAAAAGTACATACTTTCTGTAAAGTGCTAAGGCGTTAATGCTAAAACCATCTTCCATAAGTGCAAAACTACGTGGAACATGGGTTTTTGTATCTGGTATTGAAACGTACAAATAAGCCCATTTGTCTTGTATGTCGTCTATTTTTAAAAAGGTCAACTCGTTACATCGGCAAGCGCCAGCAATACCAAATATTAATGCAACCTAAACAAATTGAAAATTAGAAAAAAAAAACAACTTAGTAAACAAATTTCACCTTCATCATTAAATATTTCTCATCTGGAGATTCCTTCAGAAACTTTTTAATGTGCTCTTGTTCCAGAACTTTAGCTTTCTTCGCTTTGTAGGTTCTGGATTTAGTTTTCAAGAATGCTATTAATTTACCATATTTTGAAATATCTATATGCTTATGCTTATGCACTTTTAATGTAGTTTTCAACATTGAATATTTTGTCCAAAGTGATGACGCAGCAAACCTTTTATTGGCATTAAAGAAATATGCCAGTAGAACTGTTTCCGTTATAGATGTTATTCCTTTTTCTTTTTTCCAGTTGTCGAAATCTAAATAGTCTTTTCCGTATGCGGCTTTGGACTTTGCTGGAACTAAATGTAAAGTCGCTTGCTCTGCGTCTTCCAATATTTCTACTGGAACGTCTGGTACGGCGAACTCTTCCATAATGTTCACAAATACTTTTCTAACAATGCAAACTCTTTTCATCTTTATATAGATCATTTTAGAATTTTACTTACATTTTGACACCTTAAGCACAAAATATGACTTGACAGATAAAATATGTAATTTATTTATTATTTACTATAACAACAACAAAAAACGGATCAGTCACTATAGCAATAAATCCATGACCACCAATAAATTCAAATAATAAGAAAATTGAATTAAAATTAAATTAACTAAAATAATTAAGTACATTTCATTCTAATTTATTGTCGGTTGTAGATAAAGTTTTGTATTACATTCGGGTCGTATTAGGCATATAAAACACGCAAGAAAATAAACGCGAGAGCGTTAAATATTAATTTTTTTAAGTTAGCATCTGGATGTCTAATAACCCCTATATGACATGAAGCTTTTAATCGTCCGTCTGCCATAGATTGTTTTTGTTTGTACAATATTGTCTATTTTCGTAATGAACTTATTATAAAAAAGGTTGCATAATTATCCTAAAAAAATGTTATTAAAACTATTTCATTTCTTGTAATATCCATTTTGTAGGTTGGAAGGTTCGTGTGGTATTCCACACACCAGATATTTACAATGAGAATACCAGTACAGAAAAAAAGCATGCTCTACACTAAAGCAAAATAAGCTGCAACAGGATATATTGCCATAATAAGGTGTTTTCACTATATAAAAATTTGATTTTTCAATGTGGTTAAAATAATCTGCATGATATATTAAAGCACTTTCCAACATTCATACACCATTTAGTAGCCAGTCTAATTAATAATTTAATAAATTACAAACTTAAAATTAGTATTTTTAAACTGAGCTGTAAAACACGCTGTGATTGGTGTTGACGTTAGTGACGTCGTCGTTAGTAGGTAAGTGACGACTACCATACGATTCAAGAAGTAAACGACGTTTATTCACTTTTTGTATTAAAATTTTATGTTAAATTAATAAAAAATGGCAAATAGTGGATTTGTGAGAGCTACCTCTGGAAATTTACCAGCTGTAGATGTTTTTATGGTTGGGGAATTCATTAAAAAAGACGAACGTTTCAACCTAGCAGAAGTGAGAGGTTCTAAAGCTGTAATGTAAGTACTATTTATTTATAATACATTACTTTTATCTTAATTATTTTTAGGTAGTGAAATTACTCATGTATTAATATATATATATATATATATATATATATATATATATATATATATATATATATATATAAACATAATATCCTTTATTTTATTTTGCCACCATAATGTTCTTTATACGCTGTTACACGTCCAAACCGCACTAGGCGTCGTGCATGCTTACTAATGTAAGCGGGTTGCCAAGCCAGCCAACAGGGAGATGGGCGTGGTCGAAATAATAAGTAAAATGAATGATTAATATGCTCAAACACCTTACACCTACATTCAAACAGCTCAGTCCGGGAAAATATGTCTCTAGGCGCCACCACAATCGAAACTTTGCTAAAATAATTGTCTTAAGCTGGATGTTAATTAACCCTACCTGATTGTGGAAAGTAGGATTGTGCTTACTCGGTAAACTCCTATACGAAGGTTCTAAAACAAACACTCGTCCCAAACAATTCAACTCAAACTCAAATAAATTTAGCACTACCCAGGTTATTAAAAACTTTTTGAATACACCTCGTAAACTAAAATATCAAAAACAAAAATTATAATACGGTAACTGAATATTTCCTGCGTATCCCTCATATATATATATATATATATATATATATATATATACGTTAAATTTCTACCTATTACTGAATAAAATATTTCTTCATCCAATATACGGTAATTAATTTTTAAAATTCCTAACATGAACGATATCTTTTAAATTTAATTTACTTTTTATAACACTTCTGGATCGTATTGACATTCGTAAATATTCAAGGTTTCAAAACTCCAACTATTTGTTATACTTAATGACATTTTTAAGACAACAGCTGATCCGTTAATTGTGCATTGCACTAATGAAACAAACATAAAAATTTCGCAATCAACCTGGCAAATATAACCTTTCAGGTTGTTCATTAATCTTAAAAATCCAAAAATATGCAAAGCTTACTTTTAAAAGTGTCAAAACTAGATCACCAATTAAGTAAATGTTACAACTGTGTTCCATACCTGGCTAAATAAACAACAGAATAACAATCAACGGTAAATACATATATTGTCCTGTACAAAATAAAACAAAAACACAAATATCTACATAAATTACATCAGCGTGGTTGAACATTAAACCACCAAATACCACTTTGCATTCTTACTACTAAAACAAACCATATAATAAGACTCAAGAACGATTATCTCTTCCATTCAAAACTACTTAATAATTTAAACAACAATACGCAAATAAACTAAACAAAAAGATAATCGGGCTTAAATGAGTTCTTAAAATTCCTAAATCTAATTTCTTACTTAAAATTGTCCATTAATCCTTGGATTTCTTTCTTCTTTCTTCCGTAAATCAATTATTTGTAGTCCATTTGTAAACCTTAAATTGCATGAAGCCACATAACCAGTGCCTCACAATTTCACAAACACTTATTCCTTTCTGTACTCACAAATAGTCTAAGAACACGTAATAGTCTGTATACGTTTGGTTGCCTCCTAAAATTTCTAGCAACCTTTACACCAATTTAGTCCCTTATATAAATAAACTTTCAATGTCATATAACGTTACTTAAACATTGGCTTAACATACAACGAACACTTCGTTCACTTAAAAGGTGGTCCCATAAAGACGTTTAACTGAATGTCGGTACAAGAACACGCGCTAACCTTGACGCTACTAACGTTACAACTTTTTATAAATCTGCTTACGCACTTTTTACTTTCTTGAAAATAAACAAACTAATTTTTATCTTCAATTTCAATTTTATTATCGTTTTATTTATGAATGTCTTTTACGATTCATCCCCGGTTCGGGTTACGCAGTTGTTTAAACAATTACTTCCTCATTAAAATTCACAAATATAACTCCAACACCATCCCATTCTATCACACAACCTTCGCGCGCGTCTTCCGCCAACCTTCACCACAAGCAACAGCCAAAACCGAAAAAGCTTAACTCTGCCCTTCAATCCCTGACTTTCCTATTTATACCTTCAGTCATCCATCTTTAAACATGTCTTCCTTCCGCGTTATATTCTCCAATAGTATTCATTCAAAATTCCATAGTTCCAATAGCTACTACCATCTGTACAACCACGCTCATAACTACAATACATCGCCATATTTGTTTTTACTTACAAATTTTACAATTACTTCATGAAGAAATCATTTTTCGTCATTACATTCATTCAGTAACCACTCTGGACCATTACGCAACTTTTAACCTTTATCTCCAACCTGCGCTCGATCTGCTTCCGCAACATTTGCAAAAATAAGCACCGTCTAAGGTCTCAAATTCCATATACATACACGTATTCTTAAAACAAATTGCACAACATTACAAAACCCTTCGGAAATTAACACTTAAACATACCCAATCTTTCTCTACATATTTTCTAAAACATTTTACACTTATTCTTCACATTTTCTGACCAAGATTACTCATCTATCTTCAAACATTCCATTTCTTACAGCAGCAATACAGTAGCAATACATTATCGTCCCATCGACAAATTTCTCTTCACACTTACATTCACCAGAATCTAATTATTCCAACACTAAAGTCTCTCTAATATTCAAATACACGTATCTACATACAGAATTATATTTCTCCTACATTTCCAGTGGCGTATCATACACCGACATACATTATGCATACACACAAACTCAATACACTCGCACTCAAAACACGTCATACACGTCATTATAACATCCTACATACAGGGTGCGTCAACGCAACCTGACAACGCCTCCAAATGCAGGCGTAATGTGGTCTTTATAGCACGGAAATGTCATTGATGCTAAGCAGCATGATTGACAGCAAACACATGACATGATATATAATAGCAATATCACAGTATCTTAGTAACAACAAATTAGCCTACTGTCGACTTTATTTCACTGTATTTGCATTTAAAAACTTGCCGAAAATACTGAATCTTTTTAATATTTTGTTCCAGTTTCATGGTGCAAAATAAAATAAAACATTGTATGTACCACGGGCATAATTATAGATTATGGCTCTCAGGAATATAAAAACCCTCCGCTTCGCGTCGGGCTTTTAACATTCCCTCGAACCATAATCTTCTGATTATGCCCTTAATGCCTAAATATCTATTATATAATATTATTACATTGTTGATATATGAGATAAATAATATAGCTAACCTTAAAAATGTTGGTAATTATTTATTTATTATTACTATATGAAATGAAATAGGTATCTACCCAAACTTCTAATATCTCGAATAAGAAATGTGGTTATTTACTTTAATTACTTTATCGTTTTAGATTCTCACGGGAGAGTTACGGAGACAGTTCTGTTGGTTATGTAGAACTAAAACGAGAAGGCTCCATATGCACTGTTAATTGTCGAATATGCCCTGAACATAAAATAAAAAGCAAGGCATATTTTGCAGTATTAATTGTGGGTGAAGAAAAGGAGGAAGTGGTAGATGTTTACTGCAACGACTGTCCTGCGGCTGCTGGCAAGTGTCAACTATGTAATCACAATTGTAAAATTTATTTCTTGTGTGCTTGCATTGAACACAATGTTTATATATTGTGTAACAAAAATAATACTAGAATAAACTAAAAAGATGACAGTATAATGCGAAAATGATCTTTCTAGTTTGCAAACATTCTACCGTGGTTGCAAACTATAAAATTAACTTCTAAAAATGTTCCTATTTTATATTACTTAAATTAGAGCATGATGTCTTGTATAAATCAGTACAATAAATCTATTTTTATTGTTGACAAGAAATAAAATTAATTGTTACATAAATATCATTTCTGTTTTAGGAAGATGTAAGCATGCTTTGGCATTCTTGATGTGGGTCCATCGTAGAAGTGAGGATCCCGCTCCTACAGAGGTGACATCTTACTGGGCAAAGCCACGTTTATCCAGAGTTGGATCTACCACCAAATTTATGACGTCAGAAGAAATTTCGTCCAAGAAAATAAGTGTTCAGATTCCAGATACATCAACGTTCCTGCAGAGCATTATCAACATTGGTAGAAATCAAGAAATTGATTGCCAGCTGACACGATTCAATGTTGAATTCGATAAATTTGTGCCTCTTTCTGTTTATCGAATGATGTATCAATTTCATTCAGCGGGAGGTACAGAAACCAAAGAGTTTATTAACTTTATAACCGAGAAGATCCCTTGTGAGTTATATGGAGAGGCTGAGTAGCAACAAAAGGACAAAGTCTCTCACCGTTGTGGAATGAACTACGTTTTGGTAGAATCACTGCTTCAAAATTATACGAAGCTGTTCAGTGTAAAACTAATGATGGCACTTTAGTTGAAACAATAGTTGGGGCATATAAGTTAAAAGATACTGTGGCTATGAAGCGAGGCAGAGATCTTGAAAAACACGTCTTTGACATTGTACAAAAAAAAAATTAATATGCCTATCAGAAATTGTGGTTTAATGTTATTGCCTAGCTGTCCGATATTGGGTGCAACTCCAGATGGTATCACAGACAACTTTATAGTTGAAATTAAATGTCCGTCAAGTCACAAAGCAGTGAAAAACTATATCAAAGATGGACAGATTACCAACAAATTTAAAGCACAGATGAATTTGCAAATGAGAGCTACCAATAAAGACAAAGGATTTTTTTGTGTCGCGCATGTAGATTTTAAGGTGACAAAAAATATAGACATTATAGAAATAGATTACGATTAATGTTTTACCAATGACCTTATTTCAAAGGCTGTAAGGTTTTGGGAAAACTGCATTTTCACAAAATTGTTTTCAATTTGTGGTGAATAAACGTTTTATTTTAATATCACTTGTTCTACAGTACTTAAAAGAATGAACCTCTGTGACATTCATTATTTACTTTATATTAACTGAAATTTGAAGTATACAAGAAATACAATATACATATTTTATCCGCTAACATAAAAGTGACACTTTTATGACTAAATGTCACAGGTAAAAGTTTTACTTCCCGGACATGGAGTAAAAGTTTCACTTCTGTAGGCATTTTTACTTTTACCAATGGCTTATTTAAGGAGTGTTCTTATGGTTTCATTATTTGCAATATATCCTGATTATTTTATTCTTTTACCTGCTAATTAGTTTTGCTCTTTCCTTTTGATCTTCACCAATTATTTTCAATTTATCTGATTATGTTTGTGGATAAAATAGTATATATTATTCTGAGTAAAAGTGAGTTTATGTGGCTCAGTTGAATTATTTGCCTCACTTCGTTCGCAAAATAAACATTCAGCTTTGCTACATAAACTATCACATTTACTCCTAATAACATAATATACTATTGTAGTATATATCTGTAATACTATTTTATGTAATTTATAACAAAGACAAATAAAACATTTCGTTCAATGATAAAAACAATGTTTGCATTTATTAATAAAGTGTGGTATGATGATTGCCCTGTTACAGGATGAAAACATTAAAAAGGAAATGCAAAGAATACAAAGATTTGCAAGTTATTTTTAGTACATCTCTAATACTACACCTATTACATACTATCAACATGTACCGGGTATCTATACAGCAAACAAAAAAACCTTAAATTATTTTTTGCAACATAAACTAATCCTATAATGCACAAAGGAAATTAAAATCACAACACATTAGAAAAACCTAGCTCAAGTTTGAACTACCATGATGTCAATATTGCTTGATTAATAGGCTTTGAAGATTTATCAGGCCTGCTGCAACTCTCACTACGTGGTCAGTATATCCTACTAAGTTATGGTTGATGACACTGTGGGGTTTCAAATATTTAAATTCACGTACTCTACGAATAACTCGTTCAATGTGAATCATTAAACTAGCTATCCGTTTTGTCTCCAAAACTTCAAGTTTTGTTGGTGCTGTTGTGCTAGATACACTTGGTGGTTTTACTAATTTACACTGCTTTTGGCATAATAATTTGTCGACATGTTTAAAACCACGATCAGCCATAACTGTGCATCCTGACGGAATTACGTCTAAGAATCCGCAATTCTCCAGTAATAATATATCACTTACTCTACCACCATATCCCTTCGATACATAATTGATAAATCCATCAGATGTAGAAGAGATGAGGTATTTTAATGTGTTGCACTTTTTATATTCTGACCAAGTCAGTGACTGTTTGACAGGATCAGATGGTTTTTCGATTTGTATTTCGAAGCAATCGATGATTGATTAAATGATTATTAAAGCAAACTCTAAATGGTATTGGCAATAATTTTTTTATGAGATCTTTACCAGGCCAATATATTAATGTTTTTACAAAGGCGTCAATAGTAATTAAGATTTATTGAACACCTTTGCGGCATTAGACAATGACATACCAAACTGATCTCCTAATCTGAAAAATGAATCGTTAAGTTTTATTTCCGTAAGTGCCAGCAAAATATGTTCTTTTTTAACCAAGGACTGCGACTGCAAAAGGTTTATGAAATGTGGATACCATAAATCTGGTATACCTAAGTAACTTTTTGGTTTCCTCTCAATAATTAGGCAAGTCATTTTACAAACTCTCTCGTTCTCATCTACTTTTCGTGCCATCACTAGTTCTTCATCCGTGTCAGTTGTTGTGCATGTAAGCGTATTCGATTCACCCATTGGCTCCTCGCACGAACTGAAACTGTCCATAAGCTACTGTTGAGCTACTTTATTATATTTCATCGGCGATGTTCCAATATCTCTGGGTGTGGTCAATTTAGTTGGAGACGAAGCTGCATCTTTCATGTTGCGTGCATCCACTTTGCAGGTCACATATTTGCTGCGGAAGGTTGGCTTCGCTTGTACGCCAACATTTTTATACTGTGGCAGTGTTTCTTTCCTAACTGCGAGGCAATGTTTTTGAACAGAATAATAGGAATCATTATGTTCCGTACTGCTTGTCGAAGTTTCCACTAAGAATAAAGCATGGGCAATGCTGTTATCATTTTTTGTTGGCGTTACGGTTTCTCCTACTGCCAATATTTTCTCCTTTATATCGCTACAAGTTTGTGTGGACTTGACACCAGTTGTTCTGTCACTTTCAATGGGGGTTAGTGTTATTGCTTCCTGCCTGTGCGATATTGTTTCTAACACGTCTCTACGAGCTCGCTTTACAGCTAGTGGACGCTCTTGAGGCGTTGCTGCTCGTTTTCTATCATACTGGCAATCAAAAATGTGTGAAACAATCCCTCGTTTTATAAAAATTGGACCGCCCATTAACTTATAACGAATGTAATTATCCATATCCTCTTCCAACTGGAACCACAACAAATAATGAATTGCTATGTTATTGTGTGATACTCCATATTTAGATATTTAAATAAAAACGATTATTTACACCCTTATCGCCATTACAATTTTTAACTAAAACAATAGCAAATTTGCAACAAATATGGAATAGTGCAATCAACAGTTTATAAATTTTTATGTAGAAAATACTCTCCGAGCTAAATTGACATGAAAATATTACTTGTTTTATTTTATTTTAGTAATAACGAAAATACTTTAATTACTTACATTAAAATGATCCTGACAGCAGAAAAAACTGTTGTTGATGTCGGTAAATCATATCTAGCAGCTTTAAACCATTTCTTTTTACGTTCTTTTTTCTGCGGTACAGACACAAATACCTTTTTAGGAGCGTTCTTGGATGTATTTTTGCATCCTGGCACAAAACACCACTTCTTGTCCATTTTTAAAATGTTTTTAGCGTTTAAACCAGTAATGTGTCAACAAATCACTGGTTAAATATCTTCAAAGCATAGGAACGTTCAACACTGGTACTAGTCGTGAGGTCACCCTCCGGCATATTTGATGACGTAGCGTTTCCGCGCCCAAATTTCAATTTAAATTTAAAAAGGCTAATTTTAATAAATTAATTGATTGATTGAAAACATGCAAGTATTTTTAAGTATAAACAGGTGTTCTCTTATCAATTAAGTAACTTTTAAAAATTGAGAAACCACCTAATTATATTCACTTAATACGATGTTTTTTTCATCAGTACCCAATTAGTTAATTGTACACCCTTTATATTATCGATTACATCAAATATGTACAATTGAATTAAAATAAGCGATTAGTCTAAAATTATAGGAATGATCTATCCCGCTTAAATCCGATTCCTGATTTTCGATATAATGGGACTGGATGTAAACTATTGGAGATTGATTTAAAAAAAAGGGAGTGCTCAAACTAGCACGCCCCTTTTGATTTTATTCTAACGCATTACAGGAGTCTATCCAAACTTTTATTCTTGTTGTCTAAAATTGTTATAAAATTAGTCTAAAACTATGGACATAAAATGGATCATTTTTGACGAAACGCGCGTGGTTACTTTATTAATGCCAATAACTTGTCAACAACAGCTTTTGTATATTCAGCGGGGGAAATTGGCAATCATTGCTAGAAATGAATATGAAAACTTTTCCTCTTGATATTAAACCCTAATACAATAAAAAAATTTGGTACATAATTTTTATTATTTCACGACAAAAATTTGACTGATGTATACTTATTATACCATGCCGTTATATCAATTAGTTAATGAAGTTTCCTTTTTTATATTCCATCTGTATACAATAAAATGACCCATCTTTTAGTAAAGCATGGTTTAAGATTTTAAAAACGTATGTCGTTATTGGTTCATATAGTTAGTAATTTTGAATACCAACCAAACCTCGTCAATGTTTCTAGGTTATTTCCAAATTTACGCCGCGCTGTCAAATTTAAATAGTGATAATTATTAGCGTATCTGGATAATGGAAGTTAAAGGTAAACTTGGCTCCCGTTATCGCGTTCCATCTCGAAATAATGCAGTATATTCGTTAACATTACTTGAGTTTGGCTTTTCAAAGATTTACCTTTTAATGACATCATTATTTGCTGCAAAATAATTAAATTCATTCAATCAATTGGAAATACATTTTGCATTATAAACTTACCTCGTAATAGTGAATAATAGTTTTGAAAAAAACTGTTGTTTACAAATGCAATGGATGCTAATAAATTACGAAGCGAAAGATAAATTATTATAACTACAAAATACGATGCGATTATACAAAACGAAACACGAAGAATAATTTGAGGTTAAATAGCCAAAAAAGACTTCTGACAGCGTCATGCGCTTTGACATGCGTTTCTAAGTCCTGCATTTAAAATATATAGCATACGTATATATTATAACCCGTCTTTTTTTAAGTGGGAACTTCGCACTAAGATAAAGGGAAACAGATGCATTTCACAGAAATAATTATATCCCCATTCTCGAGTCCGCCATGAGGCACCTCTCCCCGGCGCTACTATATTACTTTTCAGAAATGATTATCCCTATTCACTTCAATATCTTAAATAACGCTCCATCGATCACTCATGACACCTGTAATGATAAGGAGATGTACCATCCCAGGCCAAAATTATCCACTAACAATGTTTGAAATGGGGTGTTTTATCGATTCCATGGAAATAGTGACAACCCCCCTCCCCCTCCCCGCCCTCGGCTCTGACAATGTCCTGCTGCAATAATTGGTAACTTTTACAGGCGGCCCTGTGGTGCATCAGAATAAATACTATTTTTAATAATGTTATCAGTGAATTTCCAGCAATAGTTGTATTAAAATACGTATCTTTTTGGGTATTATGGTGTATTTTTGTATTTAAATTATACCGATCTATACGTTTCGATAACACTTACAGTTATCTTCGTCCGTAGTAATACTATCTGTCAAAATTGTTTAAGACGTTGCAACAATTGTTATCGAAACGTTTAGATTTATATAACTTAAATACAAAAATGTCCCATAATAAAATCCAACAAGATAAGTATTTTAAATCTATGTGCAGTAATGGTGAAAGTTTACATTTTCATATAATAGTTAAATTATTTTAAGGCAAGTAAATAATAAAGTTTAGGGAAACATGGGAATACGCAATTTTGAAAATCGTCATCTTTCCCAACTTAAAATTCACAAAATTGACCATTTCATGTTTCCGGTCCCAGAAAACCAATCATTCCATTGTCTTTAAGAGAATAGGAATTTGAATTGTATGGGACGAACAAACATTCTCCGGCCACTATTTTGAATTTTCCAAAATCGTGCATCAGTCACAAGCTCTCCAGTGTATTTCCGTGAGGGGGGAATTTGTCACACTTACTGACAATTTCTGAAGAAAGGCTCGACGAGATTAAAATAATACACATGGTTGTGAAAAATTGGAGGAAGTTTCATATTTGGTATTTCTCGATAGTATACATTAACATTTTTTGGGGGGTAGTTGTGTAGAGTAGCGGCGTAAAGGAAGGTATACGAATTAGTCCTTAAAATATGTTCCTCTGTCAAACACGGTGAACACGTTTTCCAGATTTCAGTTATACATGTATAAACATGCATAAACGAAACCAAGAGGTCACTTTAAGAGACACACTATAGAAATGAATGCCGCTTCTGTGCTAAATCGTAAAAAGATGTGACATAAATAGTTCATTAAATCAAAATAATTTCTATAATGTGCATATTAATTAACCTTATTCAGTTTCAAAAGTTAATTTTTATTAACATCAGTATAATTATTTGGCAAACAGCATACGTAAATTTATCTGTTTAGCCGAAAAGCTAGAATGTATACACGAAACGTTTTCACATCTGCAAAGGAAGGTTTTGCCTGTGTACCAGTAGTAATTCAATTTCTATATTGTTGAAATCTGATTTGGGATTGAATGGAGCAGTTATTTAATTAATTGAAATTTATTTGTGTAAAGCGATATTTTTTATACCAATGGCTCCGTTTTGGAGTCTAACAGAATATCAATAAATATTCATTTTTAATTAAAACCAAAATGACGCCCCCGTCTACAAGTGTGTCGTTACACTCCCCAAACCTCCACCACAAATTATATACAGTGGTGATAATGAAGGAACCTAACCAAAATCAGAATATCAATAATTAATTTTCCGACTACGAGTAAGTTATTGGACTTCTCAAACCCACACTACAAATTATATACCGAGGCTATATAGTCAAGACGCACCTTACTTCACCATTTTGTTGCGTTCTAAGTTCATATAAAAATCTATTCTGCATTTTGAGCTATAGTAACATTTAAATTGACTAATTAGTTCTATCCGTATTTGATAGGTACTTGTCAAAATGTTAAATTTGTACATATAAGATGTTCGAAATGCTGCCCGTGTTGTTCGATACACAACTGTACTCTTTTCAAAAAATATTAACTTCCGTTAAGATTAGAGGTGTTACTGTTGAAAAAGCAACTCTTATTCTTTCTTTCAGATCATATGGAGTTGTCGGTTTGGTATTGTAAACAATTCCTTTAATGTAACCCCATAGGAAAAAGTCGATAGGTGTTAAGCCTGGGGATCTCGGCGGGCAATTTTTTTCAGACTCGTCTATTACTAAAATCATATCAATTCTCTTTTGAACAGAATATGTTTTCATTTTTAATTAATTTTTAATAGTCTAATATAAAATTTAATAACTTACAAAGAAATTTTTATGACAATGATCAACAACTAGTCATAAAATTTGATAATTTCAAGTATTTTTTACTACAAGGTATAAAAGATATATCGCACCGAAAACAAGTTATCTATTGATTATGCGAAAAATACTAAATGTTATTATACGGAACCCTAATACCATTTGAAAGATAACTTAAAATATCTAACAAAGGAAAAATATAGGGTGTTCTACTTCAATCAAGCAAGTTAATTACGTTAAAGAAATCCCTAAGATTCCGCATTTTTTGAAACACGCTGTGCATTTTTACATGAGAGTAAATATACCAAATAGTTGTCCCAGGGTTTCGGATTCATTCTTCCAAAACATTTCTTTATGTCTACCCATTTATTGTTATTTTTAATCTTTTTTTTTACCTACTACATTTCGAGAAAAACCGAGACATCTCGACAACCGTAAAATATAAGTATATATAATCTTTAAGAAACAAACATTTTTTAAAATGAAATTTGAAAATGTAACTATACACGGGGTGTGTTATTTACAAAACATAACTTTGATTTGTTACTTTTTTTGGAATGCCCAGTATATTTAAAAATATTTTTAAAAAGTAGTCCTTATGGGCGTACAGACCTTTACATAATAACATAATTCAGAATTTTTCTAGTTTAGGCACCAAATTCCGTGCCGCATGTGGTGCCATCCTGTGTATATATATATATATATATATATATATATATATATATATATATATATATATATATATATATATATATATATATATATATATATATATATACACACACACACACACACATATGTTAAATTTTAAATTCCTGCGTCCTCCACGTGTTGAATTGGTGCTTCAGTTGCTGACCCGCGTCGGTGTTGTAGTAGTTTCTAAGAGACTATTTACTCGATGTTTCGACAAGATTACACTTGCCATCTTCAGGATATGTTTAAATTTCGGCTGTTGCCTCGTGTTACTCGTATTATTCAATACGCTAATTCAACAATATTGAACAACAAGAGTAACACGAAGCAGCATCCGAAAGTTATACGTAATAGAAAAATAAGTACAAGGAAAGAGGAATATATAAACACGATAACCAACAATAAATTAACATCATGGCTAACGCAGCATGTAACGAGTACCGGATCATTGACCAACATTGAGGACCCAACAGTAAAAATAATAGAGGAAGCAATAGAAATTTATAAGCATCCGAGGAGCTTGAACTCAAAAGATGACGCATTCCGATCATCAGCAACATGGAAAAATTGTTAGAACAAAAACTAATGCAGACCAATAATGTTCAACAACATGGAGAAACTGCAAAAAAAAGGGAAAATTAAACCAACAGCTACAAAAAAGAGAAAGCAGGACGTATATAAGCAGCAACAAACACCAGAAGAAAGCAATTCAGTGCAAGTAATTAGAAGCAGGAATACACAGTTACTGGCCTGTGAATGCAAATATGACTGTCTAAACGATGTGTGAATAAAAACAATGTCACAATGGTACACGGATCAACAACCGAAAGAACAGTTGTAACACACACACACACCCACACGCGCGCGCGCACGCACGCGCGCACGCCCACACCCACCCACCCACACCCACCCAAACCCACCTACACACACCACACACACACACACACACCCACACCCACCCACACACACACACCCACACACACACCACACACACACACCACACACACACCCACACACACACACACCACACACACACCACACACACACACACACCCACACACACCCACACACACACACACACACACACCACACACACACACACCACACACACACACACACACACACACACCACACACACACCCACACACACACCACACACACACCCACACACACCACACGACACACGCGCACGCACACGCACACGCACACCCGCACGCACACACCGCACACGCACACCGCGCACACACACACGCACACACGCGCCACACACACGCGCACACACACGCGCACACAGCGCACACACACGCGCACACAGCGCGACACACACGCGACAGCACGCGCGCACACGCGCACACACACGCGCACACACACAGCGCGACACACACGCGCGACACCGCGCACACACGCGCACACACCACGCGCACACCACACGCGCGCACACACGCGCGCACACACACGCGCACACACACGCGCACACGCACACACGCGCACACACACGCGCACACACGCACACACACGCGCACCGCACCACACGCGCACACACACACGCACCACACACACACGCGCACACACGCGCGCACACGCGACACACGCACAGGCACACGACACGCGCCACACACGCGCACACACACACGCGCACACACACGCGCACACACGCGCACACCACACACACACGCGCACACGCACACACACGCCACACCACCACACACGCGCACACACGCGCACACGCACACGCCACACACACACACACACGCGCACACACACGCGACACACACACGCGCACAAACACGCGACACACACGCGCACACACACGCGCACAGCGCACTACACACGCCACACACACGCACACACACGCGCACACACCGCACACAACACGCCACACACGCGCACACACGCACCACCGCGCACGCACGCACACACCGCCACAGCCACACACCGCACACACACACACACACACACAACACGCACACAGACACACACACAGACCACACACACACGACACACGCACACACACACAGACACACACACAGACACACAGACACAGACACACCACACAGACACACGCACACAGACACACCACAGACACACGACACAGACACACGCACACAGACACACGCACACAGACACAGCACACAGACACGCACACAGACACAGCACACAGACACACACACGACACACCACACACACGACACAGACACACCACACGACACACGCACAGACACAGCCACAGACACGCACAGACACACGCACAACACACCGACACGCACAGCACACGACGCACACAACACACACGCACACGACACACGCCACAGACACGCACACAGACACACGCACGACACACGCACGACACACGCAACACACCGCACACACACGCACAACGCGCACACACACCGCACACACACACGCCACACACACCCACACAAGCACGCGCACACACCGCCACACACACGCACACACACACCCACGACACACACACACACCGCACACACGCGCACACACACCGCGCACACACCGCGCAGCACACACGCACACGCACAACACCGCGCACGACACCGACACGCACACACGCGCACCACACACACGCGCACACCGCGCACACACCGCGCACACACACGCGCCGCACACACACGCGCACACACGCGCCACTACACGCGCAACACACGCGCACACACACACGCGCACACACACGCGCACAAAACACGCCACACACGCCAACAGCGCACGACGCACGCACACACACCCACAGACCGCACACGCCCACACAACACGCACACAGCAGCACACACACGCACACAGACACGCACGACAGACACAGACACGCACACAGACACGCAAAGAACACGCACAGACACGCACACAGAACACCACACAGACACACGCACACGACACACGCACACAGACACGCACACAACACGCCACAGACACACGCACACACACGCACACGACACACGCACAGACACACGCACACAGACACCACACAGACACACGCACACAGACACACGCACACAGACACACGCACACACACACACGCACACGAACACACGCACACACGACACACGCACACGACACACGCACAGCGACACGCACACCGACACACGCACACACACGCACACAGACACGCGCCAGCACACGCACAGCACACCACACGCACACACACGCACACACACACGCACACAACACACGCACAGACACACACGACACACACACACGCACACACACGCGCACAGCACACACCGCACACACACACACGCGCACACACGCGCGCACACACGCGCACACACACGCGCACACACACGCACACACACAGCGCACACACGCGCGCACACACGCGCCACACACACGCGCCACACACACGCGCCACACACACGCGCCACACACACGCGCCACACACACGCGCCACACACACGCGCACACACACGCGCACACACACGCGCACACACACTCACACACGCACACACGCGCACACACGCGCGACACACGCGACACACACACGCGCACACAACACGCGCACACACACGCGCGCACACACGCGCGCACGCACGCGCACACGACACGCGCACACACCGCACACACGCGCCACACACGCGCCATTACACATGCTTAGCACACAACACACCGCATCACACACAGGCACACACACGCCACAGCACACGCACACAGCACACGCGTAACACGCCAGCACAGCACACAGACACACAGCGCACACAGAACACGCACACACACGCACACACACGCAACAGACACCCACAGACACACGCCACACACCGCACACAGACACACGCACACAGCACACGCACGACACACGCACACAGACCACGACACAGACACACGCACACAGACACACGCACACAGACACAGACACAGACACACGCACACACACGCACAGACACGCGAACAGACACACGCACACAGACACCCGCACAGACACACGCACACAGACACACGCACACAGACACCCGCACACAGACACCCGCACACAGACACCCGCACAGACACACGCACACAGACACACGCACACAGACACACGCACACAGACACACGCACACAGACACACGCACACAGACACACGCACGCAGACACCCACGCAGACACACGCACAAGCACACATACAAGCACACGCACACGCAGACGCAGACGCAGACACAGACACACGCACACACACACACACACACACACACACACACACACACACCACACACCCACACCACACACACACACACACACACACACACACACACACACCACACACACACGCCACACGCACCACACGCGCACACACGCGCACGCACACACGCGCACGCACACACGCACACGCACACACGCGCACGCACACACGCACACGCACACCCGCGCACGCACACCCGCACACGCACACCCGCGCACACACACCCGCGCACACACACGCGCACACACACACGCGCGCACACACACGCGCGCATACACGCGCGCACACGCGCGCAAACACACGCGCGCACGCGCGCGCAAACACACGCGCGCGTGTTTGCGCGCGTGTGTTTGCGAGTAAAGACATTGCCCGTATTACACCTCAATTATGGTTGGTTCTTAACTTGAGCGCATCTGCATGATCGAGTAGTAAAAAAAGGTTTTTTACCTGAACGCGGTTATAAAAATTACGTGCCAATTTGGCATGTTGCATTTAGAACACAACAGTAGCGTTGTGGTATTTCGCGTACCTGGTATAGAAAACGAGACGTCTGTAAGAGTTTCTCCAATTAGTTAATGTTATTCGTATCATTGACAGATCTAAAATACTCCGGTCGTACAGAAAGTAAACGACTGCGCACTGCGAGCAGCGCAGACACCCTACCACTGCGGCTGCAAGCGTGACTGTTAACTCCTTCCTTCACTTCAGTGTGAGCCAAGTCTCGTTGCTGTGCGGTCACGCTACTTGTTTTCAGAGCGATTCAAAATGGCGATTCCAATCGAAAATTTCGCGAAATGTGAAGTGCGGAGTGTTGTTCATTTTCTGAATGCACAAAAAGTTAAGCCTATTGAAATTTACAGGCAAATAAAGAATGTTTATGGTGATAACGCAAGGAATGAGTCATCGGTGAGGAAATGGTGCATTATGTTCAATCAAGGAAGAAACAGCGTTCATGATGAAGATTGGAGTGGGAGGCCATCACTTGTTACGAAAGAATTGAAGGGAAGAGTTGAAGTAAAGATTCAGGAAAACCCACGTTTCACTTTAAGCACGTTACACGAATCTTTTCCACAAATTTCACGATCGCTCTTACATCAAGTAGTGACAAGAGCACGTTGGTTACAAGAAAATGTGCACTCGGTGGGTGCAAAAGACATTGTCTGACGCCCATAAGGCGAATTCATGGGAGCAGCCCTTGAATTTTTGACCGCATACGACACAGATGGTGACAGGTTTCTTGACCGCATTGTTACGCGAGATGAAACTTGTATTTCGTACAAGACTCCAGAAAGCAAGCGCCAGCCAATGGAGTGGCATCACGCGAATTCGCTCTTAAAACCCAAGAAGGAAAAACCAAATTTGAACACCCGGAAAGTCATGGCAACAGTTTTTTGGGACCGAAAGGGCTTAATCCATGTCGAGTTCATGCCTAGAGGGGTAACAATAAACTCAGAAGTCTACTGTGAAACTCTCCACCGACTTCGACGCGCCACCCAAAGCAAAAGACGTGGAATGTTGTCGTAAAAAGTGTTGTTGATCCACAACAATGCCCGGCCTCATGCATCTGCACGAACACAGCAGGAACTTCAACTTTTTAAGTATGAAATCATCCTCCTCACAGTCCAGGCTTGGCGTCAAGTGATTTTCACTTATTCCCCAAACTGAAGGAGTTTTTGGGTGAAACAGAGTTCACAACCGATGAGGAACTTCAGGAAGCGGTGGCAGACTGGCTCAAATCTTTGGCGGCAGATCAGTATAACATCGGCATAGAAAAACTGATCCCATGTTACAACAAATGTCTCGACAAACATGGTGATTACGTAGAAAAGTAGAATAAGGTCCTCTGGCTTTGTAAATAAAGTTTTGTGTTCATATCTTTTGTTTTTATTTCTCCACGCCAAAACGTTCTTTACTTTCTGGACGACCCACTGCATAATTATCAATTTACTACTACAATAACTAGTTATTCTTATTCTTAAACCTGGTTTAAAATTTCCTTAATTCGGAGGTGCCAAAGCTCCGACATTATTTTAAGAAAGTCCAAAGCCCCCACAGCCATTTTGTTTAGCGGACCATTGCAATGAATGTAATATGTGGCCATTACTCTGAAGCTGATTCGAAATTTCTCATGTCCAAAAAAACGTGCTAATGACTATTTCGTTGGCCGTCCCTAAAAAACCGAATGTCTAAAAGGCCGATACAAGAATTTGACATGGCGAAACTCACGACGACAGTGCACAAACCTTCGGAAATGGACAAAAACTTTACATTTTCTCTTTGGATTCTTGAAGAGATATCGTATCAACTTAGGTATTTTTGCATTAGATTCCTTATTAATCCCTAATTTATAACAAAACATTGTAATTTTGTGGAGTTGGTATCTTTTTTTTTTGTTTTTATCCATCTAAAGTTTCTCATATCAGAACTGATTCCGTTAAATCTTGTTGATTTCTATAAACTTAGGTAGCTGTTGTATGGTAGTAAGTTATTTTTTCTTTAATTTGAAATGGGGAATGTTAGTCAGCGATAGATAATTCTAATTAATCCATCATTATTATTCGCTGATGTCCAAAATCTTACTTCCTACGTGATTTTTACTTCAACGTTTCATCTTCATAGAATCAAGTGCTATCCTTTAGTCAAAATGACTTATTGGATATCTCCAAAGACATTGTGATATTTATCCTGTCTAATTAGTAACTTAAATATTTGATTTTGAAGGAATTCTTTCCATTAAAATTTCGTGTTTAATTGACATGGATTATTATAGCCCAGTGTAACATGGTTATACCACATACTAAACCGGCACCAATTATCTTTTACACCTTTTTTATATTATATATTATGAAGTGTAGTAACATATTTGAAATCAATAATTTTTGTACGATTATTTTACCAGATTATGATAATACCTGTGTGAAGTTACCCCCCGAATACAAAATTTCGTTTTTTTGCACTCTGTGGGTGATTAGTATTTTCCCAAATACATTTTTTAACTTAGCCTCCCATGGTTAAACTTTTTTGTGTTAGTAGCTAAGGGTGGGTGCTCGGCCCCCTAAGGATTTACATGTGTAACAGAAAGACAGATGGGTGAGGAGTTGCAATAAGTGTGTGAGAATGTGTCAAAATCAGAGTTCATTGACCTTTCGAAGTAGGTCAAAGTGTATTGACCTCTAGGGTTGGAAATTCTTAGAAATCTACAAATAGAAACAGTTCGTGGAAACCCCAAAGTTCATAGACTTTTTTTTGTAGTTCTTTGATCTAGACCGGATGTTCTTAGAAATCTAACAATCGAAAACCTGGAAGTTGGTGGATTCTCGTAAGCGCGAGGGGGGAGGGGTCAAAGTTTATTGAGCCTTGCTAGTTCAAGTTCATTTACTTCTACTACATTTCTTAGAAATCTAAACGTAGTAGGAAATTCTAATGTTCATTGACCTCGAGAGATTTACCTCTTAAAGCTAAAGTTCTAAGTTAACTTGTGTAATTTTTAGCATGATGTCAAATTCTAAGCCAAGAGCTGTATACTGTATGGAAGTGGCCCAAGTGATGCGCACTTCAAGTATACTCTATGGCCTAGCTGATACCCACTCCAACAAGTTATGCGGCAAGTTTCAAAAATATCAGCTAACAATAACACGCCCGTTTTTAAATATAAATCTGAATATTGCCATAATGCTTGTACCGAAAAGGTGTTCGAAACTCAAATCGCATGTAAATAGCTTTGGTCGCTAACATCTTCGGGAGTAAGGTGATTATAAAATGTTTCTTCTGGTGGTAGAGTGGTTTCGTTCAGTCTGTCCTATAAACCTATTGATTCGTATGGGAAGATACCCTTACGTACTAACAAATTGAACTCATCGTCGCTACCACACGCGGATCTCGTAATTAGCTTTTTATCGTTATCTAAATAAGAGGTTAGCTTATCAATACTACTACTACTCATAAACAGTGTATTTCGTCATCGTTAGAAAGGTTTAACAGAATTATGGGCTCTCTGTCGCTTTGCCGAGTACTCAATAAATACAACTTTTCATCTTTTACACAATACACATTTATAGAAAGTTTGTTTAATTTTTCAAATTAAAGTAAGGATATTAAATTACTTTTTTTTGGTTTTAATGGTGCATTTGTGTATTAATGTAATACAAGATAAACGTTTCGATAACACTTACAGTTATCTTCGTCAGTAGTAATATTATCTATTAGCCTGCTACTAATGTAACAGTTTGATAAACGTATAAAGCCAACTATGGAATATAATTTTAGTAAAGAATAACTAGATCATTAAAAAATTAAATATTGTTATTTGTTAAACCATCTTGCAAATTACAAATCAGAACACGCTCTAACGGTCGAAAGCTAGCGATGAAAACAAAATTAACAAAATTTAATAAAGTTCAAAAAACAGTTTTGCGATAACACCTTTCGCAGATATAGTTTCTAATATTGAAAACTCCATTAAATCATTATCTTTTGATCCTGATAATGAAGATAGGTATAACACCGTTAACATATTACGTAAAGCAAAACTTCTACAAGGCAACTTATCCTTTCGTCAAAGGTAATACAACTGTTATATTAAATATAACGAGTATAACATTAAAATAGATCAAGAAGAGCGTCCAAATTATGAAAAAATGAGATAATGATGATATTTTGTATTTAATAACGTCTTCGACTAAAGTGCTAAGTCATATTCTACAAAATTAGTGTATGTCCCACTTATATGCATTTGTTATTTTCAAGGTTTTGTCCAAAACTAAACAAGTCCAAAAAAGTTAGTTTCCAAACATAACTAAGTCCTTGCACATGTGTTTTATATGACTATTCAAACAGGTGATTTATAATTCATAACCTAAAAACTTCACTTACAAGTCACAACTTCTGTAGTGTTTGTATTTGTGTTGATCCAAAATAATAAAAAATAGCAGATGAATACCAGGAAGCGATTTTACTTAGTTTACGAGGCAGACGCAAAGAAGAAAATAAAGATATTTGGAAAAGAATGGAAAAGTCATTAAATCATAACAGTGCAGTTGGAAAAACAGAGAAAGTTGCTTGTAAGCACAGTTAGGCCAGGATGATATTAATGGTGAGTTGAAGAACTGCATATTTGTATAATATTTGAATGTGTAGATGGTTTTTTCTATTTTAGATTTCTTTGACAAAATTTATGTATATAGAACTGCTGCACAGCAAAACAACTTTTTAATCAAATACATGGAACCGCTAAAACGAAAACGTCGTCGTCCCAGATCGGACCATCCTATTAACCGTCAACGTAATGACTATTTCATAAGGAAATAAGACGGACAGTTAATCCGTGTTTGTCCAGTATCTTTTGAATCAATACGTCAAATTTCTTCGTTTAGAATAAAATCAATTGCAGCTTATTTTTTTAAGCATGCGGTATCAAGATCTGAAAATAGGGGTGGTTCTAGGGCATCACGTAGCGACAATGAAGTAACTCAGTCAATAATAGATCACCTTTACAAGTCTCAAATGTAGAAGTAACCATTACGGTACAAATAAAAGAATACGTAGTTACTTGCCACCTGAATTGTCTGTTAGAACAGTAATTATAAAATATTAAAAAAAAATTGAACTTGGGATTTGGAAATCCTCGAGCTGATGAGTGTTCTTATTGTAAACTGGAAAGCAAGGAACCTAAATGCGTCACAAATATGGATGTTATAACAAATATCTCAACAGAACTGAAACTGCATAAGTTATGCGCAAGAAAGTTTTATGAAAAAGAAGAACCTAAAGGTGTAATCAAATTGTGCTTCGATATACAGCAAACTCAACCATTGCCAAAATTAAATATTTCTTATGTACGAGGGCGTATATTTATTTTATCTACCTAGCCAAGAAACAAAAAAGTGACAATGTCAAACACTATTAAAAAATTGCTGTCGCTGTTAGAAGTACACGCGCTAAGTTGTGTTTAGTTTGTGCCGTTTACTGAGATTTGAGACAGTCTATTTGTCGATAAAATGAATGAAACTAAGATTGAACATCGCAGCGAAATAAAATTCCTGACAAAAGAAGGCAATGGCCCAAAAGCAGTTCATGAAAGAATGGTTGCTGTGTATGAGGAATGCACCATCTTATTTTCAAGTAAAATATTGGTCTAAACTCTTTCGATGAGGTCGAGAATCAATCAACGATGACCAAAAGTCCAGACGACCCGTTGAAGCTCGAACTGAAGACATGGTGCGAAAAGTCGAAAATTTGGTACTGACAAATCGGCGTGTAAAGATCTCAGTCATTGCGAATGAAGTTGGTATATGCGAAACAAGTGTCCTCAAAATTTTGAAAATGACGATTTGGATATGAAGAAGGTGTCTGCACGGTGGATAGCTTACACCTGAACAAAAACTGTACAGAAAAAAAGTTTCTCAAAAAAATTTGGTCGAGTTGGAGAAAAATGTTTTCTTGAATTATCACCAGGGATGAGACTTGGGTACATCACTGGGACCCTCCTACTAAACAAGAATCCATGCAGTGAGTTCATAAAGGCTCTCCACCAACAAAAAAGGCCAAGACACAATTTTCTGGAAAAAAACTGATGGCAGCTGTTTTCTGGGATGTTGAAGGAGTCTTGCTTATTGAATATATGCCGCGAGTGTCTACCATAAATGGAGAGGCCTACGAAAATACAATTAAAAATTTTAAAACTCCTCTGGAGGAAAAACGCACTCTTATCCACAAAAGCTTGTTGCTGCATGACAATTGTGTTCATAAGGCAATCAAAGTTCAGCAGATAATCAATGACTGTGAGTTTATAGAGTTAAGGCATCCACCTTATATCTCCGACCAGCTCCGCAAGTCAAAAATTTAAAAAAGCATCTCAGGGGAAAGCGTTTTGCTTCTGATGAAGAACTCAAAGAAGCTGTTGAAGCATTTTTTTTTGCAGGGTTACCGAAGGAATTTTTTCTGAGGATATGGGGCAATTGAAAAAAGATGGAATAAGTGTGTTATGTGCTTTTTATCATGGCTAGGTTGAAAACAACGCCCTGGTATGTTATTTAAGGCAACTCTGGACCTTACTTTCTTTGAAATTGAGGGAAATCACGCTTACACTTGGACTGAAAACGAAATCTTCTGCATGAATCGATTTTTTAAAGAAAGTGAAAGCAAAGTATAGTGAATTAGACGTGGCGGAAAGGCCGCATGCTGGTTTTGGATTCAAGCCGTGGGCAGAACAAAAACACTGCCATGATATTTGTGCTCCTCTGTTATGTACAAAATAGTATTTTCATCAAATTCAACACGTGTTTCCCTTAAAGATAATACAGCTTTATGCCACCAGATCTTTGGACGCTCTGAAAAAATTATTCGAAAACGAGAAAAGATTGTAGGGACTCGAGGGTGTTACGATATTTTTTTCAAAAACTCAACAGTTGTGCAAAATGCGAAAAATTGTAAATTAAAGATTATAAAATGTTATCGAAGGTTATGACAAAAACTAGACTTGCATTTAAAATGTCGGAACAAAGAGTTTTTATCTACAGTAAAGGGCAGAAGACGGTTGCAATTAAGAATACTTACGCTGGTCCAGAATTATCCCATCCGATATTAAAAGTCAATAATCTGGACATTAAAAGTGCTCAAACAAAGTAAAACTTTCACCGTGCACAAGTAAAGTAAGTGCCGAAAAAAATCTAATGTACTACACCTACTCAAACACATTAACTTTTCTGAAGATGAGAAATTATTTTATCAAGACGCGTTAAAAAATACAAAGCAGGGCGCCCTGGCTGAAGTCATAGAAGACGTCATAAATGATAAAGAACCGTTTTTATAAATATAAGTTATTTTTGACATAATGCATGGAAAAGTTAATCATTAAAATTAAAAGATTTTGGTTTTATTCTAAAATTTTCTTGCCGATTTTATTAAACATTACCTAATATATAAAGTTTGTTTATTTAATTCTTTACCACTCATTTACATCAAAAGAAATTTAAAAAATGGATTTCGCTCAAAATCACTTAAATAGACTTAAGCAGTTTTGGAAACACGCTCTTCAATTATTGTTGGAACCAGAGACTTATCGTGAACTACCAAAAGATCCTACAAAAAAGTTTCTTTTAAAAACTGAAGAACTTATTATCATCTATTTCTGAAGAAATAAAAAAGAACCTAACTAAATCTGAAGATATTTCACAAAAACTATAGGGTTTACCAAAAATCCATAAACCTAATATTCCTTTAAGGCCTATTGTTAGTGCAATTGGTTCTCCTACATAGTGCAAATCTAGCAAAACAACTTACAACTTCATATAACGTACGTCTCAAAAGTTTTGGCACAAAATCAAATTGTGTAAGATACGCGAGAATGATAAAATATTAGGTTGGCTTTGGAAACAAAAATTCTCTGAAGGTTTGTCTTCACTCTGCCAGTTCAGTCTTAGAAATTAGTTGTACTAAAATGGCTTCCAAACTAGATCTTTGTAAACGTATTTACAGTCTAGTTGGGAAATGCCCAAGCGTGAAACAGTTCTCATATTCGAAACTCATATTTCCCGCAGAACTATTTATCGCACAATAGTGGATTGTGAACAAGGAATAACACGTATAAATCTCCCAAAAAGTGGAAGACCCAGATCTTTTATCTTTTATCCAAAATATACCAGAAATCAGTTGGCACGGATACCACGATGTTGTCGGGCATTAATGCGGATACATTTTGCCAACAACGAAGTAATTGTGATTGATGAATAAATTAAGGGTAATGTTTGCTTCTATACTGATAACATAGAAATCTGCCCAGAGAATGCTAAATATAAAGAAAAGGCAATATTTGCTGATAAAATTTTAGTCTGGTGCGCGATTTCTATAAGAGGGATATAGAGGCCTTATGTTAAGAGGCGAAGCACTGGATAGTCAGCGCTATATTCAGAATTGTCCCTTTTTACAAAAGTCCCTCTAAGAGAAAATATTGAATACGTTAATCATCTTCTTCCAAAGGACATAACCATTCGTTTTCAGCACTGTCTTACTACAACTTACTTTCAGTGGAATACTAAATTTTAGAACAGATTGATGGTGTAGCAATTGGTAGTCCTCAGTGCTGTTATAGCTAATTTCTACATGGAAAAATTTGAAACATTAGCGTTACAAAATACACCTAAAAAACAGTCAGTTTGGTATAGATATGTTGAAGACATTTGTTACTTGGGGACATGGAGGCGCAGTATGAGTCTTTGGTTTTTATAAATGGTATACATCCTAACATTCAGTT
>JARFJB010001219.1:0-37143 GCA_036346205.1 Vesta saturnalis
CAAAACTGTCGAATACGGCCAACAGAACATGAAATCGTTCAGCAAGGTCTGGTGAACGATACCAACAAATGTTAAGGGATTATGCAATTCCACAGTTGCGAAACGAGTACGAAGAAATTGAAAACATGATTTTTGTGCAGAATGAAGCACCTCCGCATATTTACCAACCAGTTAAAGAATTGATAATTGGGTTTTTTCAAGACGTGTTATAAGCAGACATTATGAAAATTTATGGCCACCAAGGTCGCCTGATATTAACCCAGCGGATTACTGGCTGTGGGGTTATTTAAAAGATTTGGTGTTTAGAACTCGTCCAACAACGCTGGAGGAATTAAAGGACAGCAAATTCTTGCAATTCAACCAGAAATTTGGCATAGTGCTATATACAATTTGGAGGAACGGTTGGTAATTTTACAACAACAAAATAGAGGTCATATTTGACTGAATAAGAGGGATTATGCAAATTATTGCTATTGCATTTAGTAACTTAAATAAAATATTATCTACCAAATAATTTTTACATTTTATTTTATTTTACTATTTAATGTGAACCTGTTTGCTTATTTCGTAATTAATTTAAAAATGTACTTTTATTATTGTAAAATACTGAATATCCTTTGAAATGCATTAATGTTAATTAATTATTATAAATAGATAATAGAAATATTAAAAATTATATAGTTTTCTCAATATGCCTTATAACCTTGCAGTGAAATATCGACGGACTAATTATACCTACTTAATAAATTAGAGGGAATTTGGAAACAATAATAATATGGCTGCACTTTCTTTATTTATTATGTATTACATATATATTATGAATCACATTTTTAATTAGACTATCTGGTGTGAAACAGCACATGATCTTCCACCATACCAAGTGGAAATAAAAAGAAATTTTTACCTTCCAACCTATATGATATATATGTATATATATATATATATATATATATATATATATATATATATATATATATATATATATATATATATATATATATATATAAACGTGCCCCAGATAACATTTCCAGCATGGGGATCTCGCTTATTATAAAAGATACAGATTTGGTTAAATTAGATGAATTACTCCTAAGGATTAGTGAAATTATAGGACACTCTCCAATTTCCATGTATTTTAAGACTTATGGCAAGAAAAGAAAAATGTCAAATTTCTTTTCTTGTAATATCTTTGTTATATTAGACATATAAATTTTATTTGCACTTTCTTAAGATATTTTTTATGCAGAATATAAATATCAATTTGGATTATTTTTTGCACTTTCTATTTTTTAGTTTTAACCCCTAAATTAAATTTTTCTTATGGAACGACAAGTCGGCTTTGAAATAATTGATCGTGTTTTTTTATCCTCTTTACACTGATATAGCACATGTACTATCTATTTTTAAAAACAACAAAGAAAATTAAAAAAAATGTATTTTATTAAAGACTCTAACAATAAGTAGGCCGTGAAACATAAAAACACAATCGAATTTAATGTCACTTAAAAATTATTCGTTCCAGAATATTTTTGTGTCAAACATGGCTTTATTTACTAATACTGAAAAGTTTTATATGTTGAGTTGTTACATCTTGTCGCATAAAAACAGTATAGAAGCTGAACGGATGTACTTGAGGCTGTATCCTGAAAGAAGGCAGCCCAGTGCTCGTACGTGCAGAAATTTGGTAATTAATTTAAAAGAATATGGTTCATTTTCAAAACCTACTAGAAATCCGAAATTACGGAATGAAGATGCAGAACTAAATGTATTACAATCAGTTATTGAAAATCCTTCAACATCTGTTAGAGAAATTGAACATAACACTGGTATTTCGAAAACTACACCACAAAGAATTTTAAAACGTCACAGGTATCATCCGTATAAGTACACCATTCTGCAGGGACTTAGAGGTGGAGACCAGGGGAGAAGATTACAATTTTGCCAATGGTATGTTAATCAATGTGAGAATAACGATAATTTTCCAGCTACGATTTTGTGGTCTGACGAAAGCAGATTTACAAATAATGGCCTTTTCAATCGACACAATGTTCACTTTTGGGACCGTGAAAATCCTCACGTTGTTAAGGAAAGTCGGCATCAAGTGAGATTTGGTTTTAACGTCTGGTGTGGCAGTTTAGGCGCTAAACTTATTGGGCCCATATTTTTTAACGAAACATTAAATAGTGAAAGGTATTTGAATTTACTACAAACTGATTTAGAAAATAAACTTGATGATTTACCACTGATTGAGAATATTAATGTCTGCTTCCAACAAGATGGCGCCCCACACCACAATTCAAACATCATCAGCGAATATCTTAATAATCGGTTTCCAAATTCATGGAATGGTAATCGAGGGCCGATTTTATGGCCACCCAGATCTCCAGACTTAACGCCCTTGGACTTTTTCCTTTGGGGCTACGTAAAAAATCGAGTGTACGTGCAAACATTTGAGAATGCCGAAGATCTTCGTGAAGCTGTTCTTGCAGCATTTGGTAGCATTAAACGCCAAATACTACGCAGAGCAATTACGTCGACACTACGCAGGGCACAATTATGTTTAGAACGGAATGATCAAATGTTTGAACATCTTTTATAATTGGATAATTCTCTCCAATACTATTACCTGCTTAACTCTTGTTGTTATCTATTATTTGTCGTTTTCTCACGTTTCACGGCCTACTTATTGTTAGAGTCTTTAATAAAATACATTTTTTTAAATTTTCTTTGTTGTTTTTAATAATAGATAGTACATGTGCTATATCACTGTAAAGAGGATAAAAAAACACGATCAATTATTTCAAAGCCGACTTGTCGTTCCATAAGAAAAATTTAATTTAGGGGTTGAAACTAAAAAATAGAAAGTGCAAAAAAAAATCCAAATTGATATTTAAATTCTGCATAAAAAATATCTTAAGAAAGTGCAAAGAAAATTTATATGTCTAATACAACAAAAAAGATATTACAGGAAAAGAAATTTGACATTTTCTTTTCTTGCCATAAGTCTTAAAATACATCGAAATTTGGAAATTGGAGGGTGTCCTATAAGTTCACTAATCCTTAGAAGTAATTCATCTAATTTAACCAAATCTGTATCTTTTATAATAAGCGAGATCCCCATGCTGGAAATGTTATCTGGGACACGTTGTATATATATATATATATATATATATATATATATATATATATATGTACAAAGTACTTTTCAGGGACATATTCTGAAGGCAAATGTATTATTTGGGGACTTTTGTATATTTCAAGGACTGACCGCAAATAATTTTTTGTTTTTTCGGGGACATCTGTGGAATGATTAGTTTAGGGACTTTTATGATATTTCAGGGACTATAAAGTTTTTGAAGGTTGTTGTGTATTCGTTCGGTTAAAGTATTCTTTAAGTGTTGAAATAATCGTATATTTAAAGGACTGGTGAACATAAGTAAAGTACATTCTCTTACAAGTTTAAGGTGATAAGAGCATTCTTGAAAACTGTCTTGCGTCCCGTTGTTTCACATATTACGTATATGTGGGTATAGAAAGTTACAGAATCTACTTTTTTTTACTATCGCTAAATCCTACATATTTGAATGTTGTATTTACGCTTAATTTATGTTCTCCTGGAGCTTAGATTTTGGTAAAAATTTAGCGAAAGGTTGGGTGAGGGCGTTAAGGAGTAGCTTTTTGTTTTTGTCAAATATTTCTAAAACAACTGCTATTTCAAAAATATAAAACTATTTAGGTATAGATCTTAAAGATATCGTGTAATTGTTTTATACAATTATCTGATACGAGGCGTAATTTGGCGGCACAAATTAAACAAGATTGAAATTGCTTAAGCTGCATTATCGATATATTTTTAAGTTAGCATTTAAATGGATATCTATTAATCTCTATGTGACATGAAATTTTAAATGTCCACCTGAGATTGTCATCCTTAAGAATATTTTAAAACTACCATCATATTTAATCTATTGACAATGTATCTATGTCATCTATTGTAAGATCAGTTAAAAGAGCTGTACCACTATATTTTTCTTGAGCTTTTAACGATGGCCATACCCAAAATCTGCGTTTAGATTTAACGTGTCGCCTCGATAAAATTACGCAAGCTGCTAATGCCATAATTGCATCCTCTACGTTTGACGGCATTTAACATTCTACCTACCAGCCGAAAAATTATGAACACTATTTTGTTTTCTTTTAGAATATGTATAATCTGCATCCCCTGTTATATTTAACAAGTTACAATATAAAGTTGTACAACAAATTTACTGTACAAATTTGTTATGTAACATGTTTTGTTACATAGTCTGGGCCCGGATTAAATGTACTCAACTTCGCTTTTTTATGGATATTCGGATATACACGACCCATCTTATATAATGAGTGCAAATTTTTTCGTAAAGTAACCTGCTATTATCGCAGTGTTTATTCCTGACCTGTGTTTAGTGTTGGTGGAAGTGCTTAAATATAATTTACATGTGTATATGCATAAAATATAGAACAATCATTATTTTCATTCGCTATATGTGAGAAGAAAGCCAAATGAGTAAACTAAATTGGTTTTAATGTCAATATGTCTCCTGGTGTGAGTCGTATTTGACCAGTCACTGACGCGTGTGAAGTTATCAGCGGCCGACAAAGAGTTCCATTAGTTCTGATTAGAGTTCTAGCTTCCTTTTAAAGAGTTATAACCTTTTGTTTCGAAAAACAACTGGTAAGCAATGAGGTACTTGATTTTCAGCCTTTATTTCGGTTCGTGTTAATACTCAGATTTGAATTCCCATTTTTTATTGTATGGCAATGGTACATACTATTAAGTTGGACTGATACCCCATTCGCTCGGCTTTACACCGGAGAACATGAGAATTGTGAAGGGCGCCAAGGTTTTAGCAAGATGTAATAAGTGTATGTTGTAATTAGCCTTATCCGTGACAATAATAATATGAACCACTAATAAATGAAAACTATGAAGGTGGCTAAGTGATTTAATTGTTAAATGAAACTATTACAAACTACATATCAACATTAAGTACAAATGTTATTAATTTAATTGTAGGTAAAAAATGCATGCGAGATGGTTATGTGAGTGTAACCGGAGATCTCTCACAGTGGTCGGTATTGATAATTTTATAATATATAAATTGTGTATGTATGATGGTGACGAAATTAAATATCTGACCTTACATAGGCAGCTCCTTGTTTTTATCCTTTTTATTTATTTTTTAGGACTCTTAAGATGATAAACAACCCCTGCTTTTTTTTTTATTAAATATGTGGCCAAGTTGGACAGTTAATGGAACTTATCGCAGTACTATTGTCAGTTCGTTCTGAAGACAAATTCATTTATTTCATGAATGCTCCTTCATATAATAAAAAAAACCCTAAAAAATGTTAAAAATTACCAGTTAAACGCTTGGCTTACTTTTCAGTCTTACTTACCAATTGTTGATTGGGTTTTTTAAAGATTGAACTTATGAATACAATAAATTTTAATTAAATTTGCGTTCGCATGGCATAATAATCTGAAATATTAAGAATTCGCATAGTCTTAACATATTTTCAAAAAAATATTTACTTACTTGACATTATTGCTTTGTTCTTAAACAAAATCGTACCTATTAATTATATATTAACCCTTTCACTGTCACACCCCTTTAAACCCCTTTAAAGCTGGTCAAAAATTCTGACTATTAATAAACAAAGTCTAGTGGTCCTATAGATGAATTTTTCTCCTATTAAAGAATCTTACTTACCCCCACTCCCTAGTAAAGGATGTCCATTGTAATGTACAAACACAGTTTATGGGAGTAAAATGCGTATACGTATTTATTTATTTATTAATGAAGTTGACTATATAACTAACAAAATCTAATTTTATTTTATGTGAAACGCCGAAAAACAATTTCTTCCTTTCAAGATGCAAAGATGAACTTTACATTTTTGACACATAATATGTGTTCTATTCTTGCAACCTTCGTTTTTGCATCTTGAACCTTCTTTTTTCTCATCGTATGATGGAAGATGATTGTATCTCATATCTCAAGTCTTTCATAGGCCTCGTTTCAGTTTTTTTATTAGAAGGACCTGGAACCTCCACATTTTCGGATGGTCTTCCTCTCTTAGGAGCACGTCTAGTATATATAAGTGATTCAGCCACTTCTTGACGAAAATCTAAGTAATCAAGGATGTCTTTTTTCGCAACTCCTAAGAGAATTGCTGTTCTGCGATATTCGAGCCAAGAATTGACATGAGCTAAATCAATCGCGTGAGTCATCATTCTCACTGTCCATTTTTTGGATCTGACGTATGATCTGTACAAGATCAGTAAAAAATCCAATTTATCGACACCTCCCATGTTACTATTGTATCGCCTTATCGCTTCAGGTCTGGGGATCTGGAGATATTCCTTTCTGGTTTTGTCCCATCTTCGACAGGAGTCTGGCTCGCCAATTCCAACGAAGTTGGAAGCTACCAGCACTGCTTTGTTATCATACCATTTGGTAATAACGACACCGTCTTTGCTAACTGAGGTAGCAGAAGAACCACGACCACTATTTTTCATTTCCTTATCACTGGGTAACCTGGGATTCGCAAAACGATTAGCTCTTATGGTTCCTATACCGTAAATATTCTTAGAATCCAGATACTGAAACAGATTATATGAACTAAAAAAATTATCGAAGAAGAGGCCATGGTTCTTCTCCTGTATTCTTTCACTTAGCTGCATAATTACAGCAGCTGCCGATCCATATTTTAAATAAATAGGACTCATAGGTGTTGTTGAACCTTGGTAAATAATGAAGTCATATATCAAGCCACTTTGGCCCGCCAAGACATAAATTTTGATTCCCCATTTTGTAGGTTTGTTTTTTATGTATTGTTTTATGTTGATTTGGCCCTTGAAAGGTACGATTTGCTCGTCAACACATAAGTTAGTTTCTAGTGGAAGTTCCTGGCACCGTCTTCTTACACAGTCATATAAAGACCTTACGTTCCATAATCTGTAATAAGAAAATATAAATGAAATATGGTCTATCTCACTCAGTCAGAAATGAAGATTTACTAAAATCTATTATCTAAATACTTACCTATCTGTGTTGTTTTCCTCGCGACTGGCAATATCGACCAAATGTAACGCCTGGCGTAACTTGTAAAATCTTGATTGACTTAGGACATCTTTTACCAATGGTATTCCCATACTGCGATGCCAATACATACAAACTCGTGCAAATTGTAAATTTCCGTAACAATGTGTACACCAATAAGAGTTCTGATTTCATCCAAGCAATATTTTTTTGTGTGGCGTATAAATTTGTCATATCAGCCATTTGTTGCAACACTTTATCTGGGATATATTTGGAAAAAAATTCAATTGGTGCTGGCAATGCTACCACTGGTGACGGAACGCTTGAGTGCCACTCAATATTTCTTGTTTCGTATTGCACATTTTCCCCCGGTATCCACTTTATATTGGATTTATCAGTAAGACCGTGAATTTTAGCAAAACTTTCACAGTCTTTTTTTAGCTTTTCATTATTGTCTACGCTGTTTTTACATTCGCATCTACTTCTAACTCTATTTGTTCATTTACCAAGTTTTCATCTTCATTATCGCTGACTTAAAGTTGATCTATATTTTCGTTATTTGGGCTTATAATATTATCTATGTAATCGTTATTCATTTGTACTCTGGATATTTCGTCCAAATCCAAATCGGATTCATCATCTGAGAGATAGTCTATGTCAGAAGCAGTATCATTTTCTAAATAATAAAGAAGTTCGTCTTCTTTTGAAATTCTTTTTAGATTTTTTTTTATATGCGCCATGAACTGAAAAAAGTACAGTATTATATAATTATCACTTTTACAAAAACAAATTATTTTTTTATTTCAAGCATTTTTATAACTTCTGAAACACAAATTGTGTTTGTACATTGTGATGTACATAACAAATCAAAGTGCGTTTATGGCTTTTAGGTGACAGAACACTTAATGATGTATTATATAGCTTTAAAGTCCTTACCTGTACTTACTTGTGCTAAATCACAAAACCAATAATTTTGAGTCATGAGTTGACTAAAATCTTTGCATAAAACAAAGAAAGATATTTAATTATAATAAAGAAAGATATTGTTTATCCATATTATCAGGTGAATGCCGTAAGAGATATTTAAATACACGAATTTCAATTTATGAAACTAGTGCCATAGTTACTATTCAGATGTTGTTAGTTTAATGAGCTGGTGATGGAGTCAGCTAAGAATGTTTTTTTTTTCAGATTCCTACCGAAGCGACATAATAATGAGCCACGGGAAGCTATTCTGGCCTTCAAATACTTAATACAGAACTCCCCGACCTCCCACGGGTAATAATCTTAATAAGATATAGGATATTATTGATAGTTACAAAAATTTTAACACTGTCGGATTGCGCTTAATATCCTTTATATGCCAGCGGCCTAAATTCCTGCCCTTTTCATCCTCAAGTTCACAGATGAGGGGCGAAATTTTCTTTGTAATTAAACAACGGATATATTTGGGTGACAATTTAGATGAATAGAAACTGGCGGCGTTAGATTGAGTATAATTTTTTTTCCAAACCACGTCCCCTTCATACAGTTCCACAGCACGACGGCGTAAATTTTACGTATGAGAATTTTTCTGATAAGCCTTAATTAATCGTTTCTTTATGTCATTGTATAGGTCAGAAAACGTGTAACTTATTCACATAAGGTTCCCTATTATCAATTTTAAACTCGTTAGAGAAATTATTACCGTAGTAGTCTCCCGACAAAGGTGCGTACCGGCCAACATTAATATAGGAAGGTGCTAAGTTAGTTACCTCATGTACTGCTGTACGGATAGCTTGGCAGACTCTATGTATTTCTACATCCCATTTTCTCTGATTGTCGGTAATATAAGATTTCAAGGCGGTTTTGAGTACGCGATTTACCCTCTCCGTGGGGTTTACCTGGGGATGGCATAATGCATTAAACCATAATTTCTCAACATTGTACTGTTTAATTAAATTTTTAAATTCTCCGTTATCGCACATAATTGTTTGCGGTACACCGAATACTAGGAAAATATGATTCTCAACCAAGTCACAAATTTTTTTAGCGATGGCTTTACGCAAAGGAAAGCTAACAACGTATTTGGAAAACCAATCGCAGACAACTAGTATATATTGGTTTCCCTTTAGACTTTTTGGAAGCGGTCCCATAATATCAAGTGAAATAACTTGAAAAGGCACTGACACATTTTTATAGCTACCCATAAGTCCGGCAGGGGCAGTGTTAGGTGATTTGTGTGACAAACAAATCATGCAATTTCTGACATATTTAGCATTATCTTTTTTCATACGTGGCCAGTAGTATAAGTGTGAGATTCTTTGATAAGTCTTATATATACCGAAATGTGCAGCGAGAGAATTGTCATGGTTTTCTTTCAACACATCATTACGCTTAGAAAGAGGTACTACTATTTTCCAAGAGGGCGTACCGATGTTTTCAGATCCAATTAATTTCAAGATTTTATTTTCTTCCACGCGCCATAAAGGATAATTTTTTGGATTTGACTTAATTCGTTCTATCATGGAATTGTACCAATCATCAAACTCATTCAAACCAAACGTTACTATGTTAATGTCATTTTTTATATCACGCGATAGTACATCTGGGACAACATTTAATTTTCCCTTACGATGTTCTAACTTGAAGTCGAACTGTGCTAATTTAACTGACCAACGCGACAGTCTCCCGGTTGGATCTCTTAATCTGTTAAGCCACAATAAAGAATAATGGTCAGTGACAACCTGAAAGTGTGTACCCTCTACATAAGGTCGAAATTTTTCTATAGAAAATATAACGGCTAAGCATTCGCGTTCCGTGCGCGTGTAGTTTCTTTTTGACTTTGTTAGAGAGCGACTGGCATAGGCAATGACTTTTTCTTCACCATCTATAGTCTGGGTAAGTACACCACCTAAACCGCGATCAGAGCTATCGCACTGAATCGTGAAAGATTTTGAGAAATCCGGCGGTACTAGAATTGGCGAAGATACTAACAGTTTTTTAATCAAGTTAAAAGATTTTTCAGCTTCATCATTCCACACAATCCCTTGTCCTTTTTTACGCTCCTTTAAAAGGTCATTAAGAGGAGCCACCACATCTGCAAAACCAACTTGAAAAAATCGCATAGCTTACATTTTCTAAGTATCGACAGTAAATATTTTGAAGAGTTTCAAAATAGTTCTGGACATACCCAATGTCTTTCCAGAGAGTTTCGATGATAAAATTAATTATAATTTTTTTTTAATTAATTTATCTGAAAAATGTGCTGTCCTTTACTAATTGTTAAAAAAATCATCTAATTAGTTTTATCGTGGGAACTCTTTGGAAAGGCATTGTGTATGCCCAGTACTATAGGAGAATTGTTTTAGAAAATGTATTGATTTTTTTTATTATCATTGAGAATGAAACGGAATTGACAGGGGGAAAGGCTGTTTTAAGGCGTGTTCCGAAAAATAAGTATTCTAACCTATAGATATCACAGACGTTGCGCTTAATTTCTAACTGATGAGGCTATGCTCTATACAAATTACTCCACGTCCAAATATGCAATCGCCTAATATAAACAAACTAACAATCAAGTAAGCGCCCTCCCCTTTAGAAACCAAGAAACTAGATAACAAACATGCCAAATAACACATGTGAGACAGAAAGATACACACAAACTAAGATACAAGTTCCTCAACGCGGCAAAAAGCACGCAACCCCTAAAGCAAAGAAACTTGCCAACAAATATTAAACATACACGAAACAAGTAAGAAAATATAGCAAAGTATCAAAAACATACTGATTGGCAATAAACACATACGCAAACAATCGAACCTTGAAAACTAAACAAGCAAAATAATCTACCAATCAAATCTCATATGATTATTATATCACCTTCTGATTCTACGCAAGCGCACTAGTCTAGCTTTTTAAATTTTTATCACCTTATACAATTAGTTGCTCCTCACCTTGTACATTTTAATGATTTAAAAATCCTTTTGTCAACAGTCATCCAAATAAAGCCTTTTTGCACCCACTGTCATCGAAATAAGGCCTGTTGTGGTACGCAGTAATTAAATTAACGTCATTTGCGATCCGTTATGGAAATTAGAGCTTCTGTGTACCAGCGATGATACACAGCCTGTGAGATTGTTTTGACTCATTAGGAAGATGTATTATATTGTACGTAGGAGAAGACAACAAATAACCAGTTTGTAAGGAACGAAAAGTACTTCTATCGACAACTTGAAAAAACAGAACGAACGGAAGGAACATCGCCTAGTGAAGATGAGATACAAAAATACTGAGAAAACATTTGATCGAAATCAAACAACACAATTTGGATAGACACAGAACAAAAGACACATATGAACATACCTCAATAAACAGACAACAATATCACAATAGATGAACATACAGCAGTAATACATAACACACATAATTGGAAGACACCAAGAATAGACAGTATTCGCAATTATTGATATAAACAGTTCACATCACTACACCAACAACTCGTACTCCATATCAACCAGATAAACTACCAGAGTTATTAACACAAGGTATAACATACATCATACCTAAATATGAAAACGCAAAGGATCCAGCAAACTACAGACCAATAGCATGTCTATCTACACTTTACAAGATTATATAATCACTTATTACACAAAAAATAGTCATACACATAACGATTTAAATCATTCTGACAGAAGAACAGAAGGGATGCAGAAAAAACTACCAAGGGTGCAAAGAGCAAGTCATAAATAGACAGTGCAGTTAAGAAGCACACAAAAAGACAGAAAATAAGTATGATTACAAGTTATATTGATTAACATAACATAACCTTCACACCATTCCCTTACGGGGTAGGTAAAACAATCCTTGCTTCTTATTTATTTTTCAATCACAATGTTTCTCCATGTCTTCTTATCCCTTCATACCTCCCTAGCTTCCGTAAGATTCACACATTGTCCCTGGCATGTCCTTTTATTTTTAAAACTCCTTATCTTTCTTTCTTTTATAATACATTCTTCTACATTCAGGAAAGTTTTACGAGACCTACCAGGACCAGCCTTACCTCTAATCTCACCCACATGTATTTGCTTCATTAATTTTGTGTTGTTCATTCTATCGATGTGACCAAACGAACGTAACGTACTACTTTCATATTTACCGGTCACTGTCTTTTCCTCGCCACACTCCTTCATTATACACTCATTCTTTACCTTATCCCTTATCATTTTACCACATGGGCTTCTCAGGAATCTCATACCCACGGCATTTATTTTTCTGTCGTGCTTTTTTTGATATACCTCTATGCAATGCTGACGGGACAAACACGCCATTATACTCGTGTCGCAGCTAGGCTCATGCTTTTGTTTCTCATTATCGTCCACATACTTATAATTACTTTCCTTCCACCATTCACGTCGCGTCGTCCAATCTCGCCATCTATTGCATCATCTGCAGTAAACATTTTACCCAGCTATACCAACTCGTCCACTTGTTCCATAATTACTCTCCTTTCCACCTTCCTTTTGAACATCATAATCTTAGTTTTTCACCTTTAGGTCCATGTTCTCACAGACTGTGTCAAACTTCCTCAGAGCAGTTTATAGTTCATTCGCACTGTCACCTAATAAGACTGTGAGATTATAAAAAAAGAATTAGACTAATAGCTAAAAGAAATTATAGAAAGTATATCATGAAAAAATTGACACAGATAAATGTAGAAAATGCCACCCATACCAAGAAACCATTGGACACATTACAGGCAGGTGTAAAATAATTGGAGGGGCGGACTATACCCACAGACAACAAAAATTATACACCAGGAACCCGCACTGAAACATATACTGATACAAACGAGCACACCATACTAAAAATACACAACAACAAACTTTCTAGAAAACAACGATCAAAAATTATACTGGAACAGAACACTGCACAGACAAAACAATCATACATAACATACCAGTCATCACGCCCATAAATAAATTCACACACAGAACACAGTTAATAGACATGTCCAGCCCCAACGACACTAACGTTATGGACAAAGAACATGCGAAAATCGGAAAATATACTCCACTGGCAATAGAAAAGAGCTAGAAACAAGAAACTGTAACAATAATACCGATTGTACTCTCAATCACAGGACTTACAACAAAAACATTTACAAATAACCTGCAAGCACTGCAACTCAAAACACATATACACAAACATACAGTAGGCCATATTGCTTGTAACAGCAAATCTAGTTAAAAAATGTATTAACCAATAACACTCTATTCTACACAAATGCATATGAAGACTTGGTTAAGATCCATCTCATATGAAGAAAACAAAGTAATAATAATAAAATAGTTGTAATTATTTCTATTTCTAGTTACTAGATGAGAAAAAACGTATGGAGTAGATATTTTTGATAAACCAATGTTTTTTATTGATAGTGATGGATACATAACCAGGTATATAAAAACATGAATAATCATCGACACCAATTTTTCCTAAAAATGTTTGTCACCGCTGTTTGCAATACAATAAACAAAGATAAACAAAAATGACGTCATTACAAATAAGTATAATTCCGAGTATAATCATATTTATTTCCCAACAGGAAACCGAATTATAGGGCTTACAGAAATGTATATACGAGAAGTCATAACAAAAAATATAATATAATAACAAATATAAATGTAACAAGGTGAATTAGCACCCGACTTATGTATTTAATGTGTTACTTAATTATAGGCAAAGTGCGCTGGCAGTGTGAATATAAAAAATAAACAATTTTAACGTATTTTTCAGGGACATTAATGAATGGAATACAGAAAGAATTGTCCTATTACCTTACACTAAAAATGCATTTATATATTGATCAGTTCTGAATATAATCGTCTTTGTACTAAAAGTTGTTTAAACAATTCTGATTAGTCTTATAAGTATTTTTTAAGAGAAAATAGAAGAGTAAATAGAATGTACAAAGTATAGTTCAAGGACAAGACCCTAGAGAATACATTGCTTCTAAGAGTCCTCAATATAATCGTTATCTACAAAAAATTGTTTAAAAAATTGATATGTGGCCTTATAAAAAAAACTGTTAGTGCTATCATTTTCAGAATTACTCTGTCTACAAGATTTCATAAAAAAAAATTGGTGGTTCAAAAAATACTTTGTACATATATACATATATATATATATATATATATATATATATATATATATATATATATATATATATATATATATATATATATATATATACACTATCGGACAAATATTTTATTTTTAATGGACAAAATACAAAGAAATCCTAATTACATTTTAAAGCTCAAGTAGGCGGCTGTCACTTGTGACGGTTGATTTTTATAAACAACACCAACCAATTTAAGCAATTTTATTGTCGAAAGTGAACAATTTGTAGTCGACAAAAGTAAAGCAACATTTTAAGTTTATAAAAATAAAAGCTTTTCCTTCAAGTAAGAACTAAAATATTCAAATTTATAGTAGTTAATTGTCTTTACGTAATTTTAGTCATGCCACGAGGTATTCATATCTGCAAGAATTAAGGCAGATGGTAGTAAATGCCATTTCGAAGGTAAGAAACAGTCTGCTATTTCCAGACAGTTTCTTTTGCCAAAATCGTGTGTCAAAATAATTTCTACCTACAACGCACGAGGACACTTGGAAAAATACCAAAATCTGGAAGACCCAGAAAAACGAATGTCTTGCTATACAGACGCATTAAAGAATGTCCCAGAACGATCCGTGGTTATCTGCACCACAATTATTGCAGACATTCCCGAAATTCTGGTCAGTTCAGAACAATTCAACGCAGATTAGTTGAAGCAAAATTATTTAATAGACGTCCAGCAAAGAAACCCTTATTTCCAGAAGAAACAGATTAGATCGACTTGCATTTGCACAAGAGCATATTAACTGGACCATAGACGATTGGAAAAAGTTTTATTCAGCGATGAAACTCGTTATAAACTGTACAATTCCGACGGAATGAAACGTGTAAGGCGACCTATTAACACGAGATTCCATCCCAAGTACGTAACACCTGCAATTAAACACGGTGGAGGAAGCGTTTTCTTATGGGGTTGTTTTCTTGGAATGGAGTGGTCCTTTGCACCATATTGAAGGAAACATGGATAGATTTATTTATCGGAATATACTGCAAAATGTAATCCTAACATATGCAGAATGGGAGATGCCTTTGCGTTTCGTGTTTCAACAGGATAACGATCCTAAACACACCGCGCAAATTGTTCAGGAATGGTTTCGAAATAATAATGTTGAGATTTTACGGTGGCCAGTCTCGACCTCAACCCGATAGAAAACTTATGGGAAGAGGTAGAACGTCGTATTCGAACAACGGTTTCCTAATAAACATGCATTGCTTGAAAAATAATGAAGCTTGGGCGAACCTTCCAGACAACACAATTCAGAATTTGATTTCATCAATGCCACGACGTTGTAGGAACTTATAGATAATAATGGATATTCCATTAATTATTAGATAAGTAATTTAGATAATTGTTATGTTTTAATGTTGTTGCCAATTGTTGTTCTCGATAAGTTGAATAAAATATTCTTTTATGTAAGTGTTGCTCTACTTTTGTCGTAATGATTTTGCATTAATTTTTAAATTCAAATTCTTTAAGTTAAACCTTCCAGGTATTGGTTGATTTTCTTTGTTTAATTACTCAACTTACGAACTTACTAGTTGATTAAAATTAATGCAGAAGTTTGCCAAATTCAAAATTTTATTCAGCTACAATAGATCCAGCAAATGTGTTGCTCTACTTTTGTCCAACAGTGTATATATATATATATATATATATATATATATATATATATATATTGAGATGTTTAGAAAGAGGTAATAGAAGTATCGGACAGCTTACATGACATTTGGGTCATAAAAAGGGGTAATTTCTGGCTCGAGACAAGTGCGAGACACAATTTTACATAAATATGGTTCACGATGTGTTTAAAATAAATTTATTTGGTATAAATTGATCTGAATATCATTTGCTAAGTTTGGTTTCATCATAAAAAGCAATTTGTTGCTACCAAAATTGTCAAAGATGTTAAATATCACCATTTTCGTAGAGTCATTTTAGTAGTGCAATTTTTACAATAAAATTCAATTTTCAAAGTTAATTTGGCAAGTAGACATTTCACAGGTGTTTAAACATGGACTATGTAGTTAGGATTATGTTAGGGATAAGGTATGTTTAGTTTTTAAGAGCAGGAAATACAAAAATTTAGTTAAAAGGGTTATAATATGGATAGTATAGACAATTTTCACACATTTTTGTTAGTGAATTAGTGACAAAACTTATAATATATGATTCACAAAAGAAAGACATTTAGAACATTTTGGCATACAAACATTTATAGTGCCGTACAATTTATAGTGAAAATCCTAAAACAGTGTTAGACGATGACACTTTTTCAATGCAAGACTAAATAACATTATGCATTGCAAATAAGTAGTGTGAACAATAAAGACAAGTTGTACAAACCTTAAACATAACATTTTAAGTGCTAAAACATTTTTAATATGAATTTATTTCATATTTAAAATTTAAGTATGGTTACGTTGTAAATTTTAGATTTTTCACATAATTTTATACTTTTTCCATATTATTAGATTTAGTTTTTGCTCTTAAAGCAAATAATAGATGTTCTTTCACAATATAAATAAGTTTTTATAAGGATACAGCGTTTTATCCGCAAAATTTTGCTAAATCTAAGTTGATTTCTAGACAAATTTACAAAAACTTAAAATTTTCATTAAATTAAATGTTTTGAATTTAAAAAGATATGTTTTCTTATGTAAATTGTCCTCAGAATTCCATTTTCAAGTAATTTTAGTGTAGCTTGTAAGTGTGTATAGTTAGTAGCTTATTTTGATTAGATTAAGTTGTTTCGTTTATTAGTGGTAGGATTTATTGCTTATTCGGTGTCCTTTTATTCGAAATTTCACATAGTTTTCATTTCTGTTTTTAAATTTCATTTCCGACCATGTATAAGAAAGTTACGGCCAAAATTCCATTTTTGTACAATTCTTAATTTTGATTAGCCAATCACATTCATTGTAAATTTTGCAATATGGCTGTAAAAAAATTGAAATTTCTGTAGCAACCAGAAACCTATAAAAGCAAGAGCTCAGGAAGTCACTCTCTCTCAGTTTTGTTCAAAAGTGAAAAGATTAAAACAGTGTTGCTAATTTGTGTTTACTTAACCTAATTTATTTTCGTCGAGAAAGTTTACGTACGAATAATTTCGAGAGCACTTGTTTTATAACTTCGGTCAAAATTTAAATAGTTCGGTCACCGATACCTGTCGTTGTTAATAAATTATTGCTGTACGATTAATTGATGTCACGATTTTGTGAAAATTTGTTTTCATGTTTTCCGATTTAAAATAATTCTGATATACCAAATTAAATTCCATTTTATTTGGTGAAAAGTTGTTTTATTTTCCGGACAATTCCTCTTAAATAAATATTATATTTTCGGTAACTAAAATAAAATTGTGTTAACAAAAATCTTGGATACTAATAATACATTTTAAACGAAATCAGTCATAAGATTTAAAACCATTTTAATAAAAGTTACCATAGTAAATAAGTGTTTGGAGGTTGCCGTTTTGGAAGAAAACATCTTGAAGATTGAAGTTGGTGTCTTCGAGAACCGAGATAGCAGTTGGATATTAGTAACAACAACATCCGAGTGAACATTGCCTGCCTCCAGCTGAAGTTTGAAGACATCATTCAATCGACAGGAAGGATTGTATCTGTGAGTTTTAAAATTTTATAACCCTGTTATTGGTATTTCCTGCAATAATATTTGTTATATGTTATTAATTAAGAATTTCAATTATTTACCTGTGTAAACACCTGTGAAGCAAATCATTTCCTTTTCTTTTCTAAATTTTCATTTTGATCCAAACATTAAAATTTCTTAATTATTTGACATTTTTGACAGTTTTAATTATTTTCACTTAAGTCAGTAACGCATGCGTTAGAAAGCAAAACCTATTCAGAACAAATTTTATACGTTAAATTCATTTAAGTATAGGATATTTCTTATACAAAAAATTTATTATCTTCAACTAAATCCTTGAACCCTTTCCCCATTGAGATCCCTAATCATAATTTAATAATTTAATAAATAATAAAATAAAGCCAATTATTTTAAACATTTCAAATTTATTGGCACCGCAACGTGTGGGCACGATTTAGTTGAAGATTTTGGATATAAAAGCACAAAAATTTTATAGATATTTAGTTTTTCATTTTTCATTCATTATTATTTGTTATTAGTTATTGTTTATTGTTTATTGTGTTATTAGTGTTAGGATTTTTACAAAAGGGGTAAATTTAGTTAGTACGACTAGTGAATGCAAGATCGTAGGGTAACTAGATCAGGAAAAGTTTACGGACCTAAAGATATTGAGGTAAAGAGAAAAACAGGATCTAGTTACAAAGATGGAAGTGGAAAAGAATGTTGAAGCACAACAAGAAGAAGAAGTCCAGTGAGAGAAAGCAAGAGCTTAGACGTGGACATGATAATCGCCATGCTAATGAGAGCCGAAGAAAGTAGAAAGCAAGACAAGAAAGAAGCAGAAGAAAATATCGACAGTAAATTTAACAAGCTTGAAGAAAATAGAATAAAAGCAGAAGAGAATAGAAAGAGGAGATACGTAGAGCAGATGAAGATGGAAATGAAATTTAACAAGTTGGTAGAAAGTATCGATAGACAAGTGAGTAAGTGGGAGGACGATAAGGAGAAGTTAGTGCATAGAATGGACAAAACGAAGGAAGAATTAAGTAACAGCATGCACCGAGAAAATGATAAGTTATGGGGAACGATTATTGACAATAAGGAAGAGGTAGATGACAAGATAGGAAAGTTGGACAAGAATATTAGAACTGAAACCCGTCTAAGAGAAGAGGCTTCTAACGAAATAAATGATAGAGTAGGAAGGATACAAGACATCCACGAACAAATATGTTTTCAGGTGGATAAGAATAAGGATGAGAACAAGAAACAGATAGGGGAAATTTGCAATAAACTAAGAATACACGATCATGACCTGGAAGAGTTGAAAGAACGTGAAACACCTCGAAATTTTCAAATCGGCTGGGAAAATTGCATGTGGAATCAAGAGATGCCATATAAATTTGAAGGAAAGAAGCAAGAATCGCCAATGCTATTTTTGAAAAATATAGAAGAATATTTTAATGACATCAAGGACAATAAACAAAGAATGCGTTTGGTGAGAAAGATGCTTAAAGGGAATGCCGAACTATGGTACAATTTAGTACAAGAGCAATGTACCGATTATAAGCACTTCAAGGAATTATTTACCAAACAATATTGGAGTGACGTCCAACAAAATGTAATAAGGGAAGAATTTTCAAGGGCAAAGTATGACAAAAACTATGGCACTTCGAGGAGATTTATGTAATGAAGAAATACCAAATAGCAAGATACTTCACACCACCGATGAATGAACAAGAAATAGTTCAATATTTAGCAAGGCAACTGGAGAATAATGTGGCAGAAAACATTATTCTGCAAAATATAGATAATATAACATCACTACTGCAATTTTAAGAAGATACGATGCATACGAACAGCATCAGAACAGTTACGAAAAGAGAATTTAACCCTAGGAATTATGGAAATGACAGAAGGAATATAATTACAGGCACGAAAGAGAGGAAAATAGGAGACAATTATAATAGGAATTATGGAAATGACAGGAGATTATCAAAATCAATATCATCGTGCTGATAATCGTAGAGAGTATTTCCAAAATGGCAACAATAGGAAGGCAATTATAGATCGGGAAGAGAGGAACAATTTCCAACAAAGACGAGGAGGATATAATAATGGCTACGATAGGAATAGATTTAATTACAACAATCAAGCCAAGGATAATGAACGGAGCATCAGAATAATAGAGAGAATGAAGGAAAGGATCATCGTAGAAATGATATGCAAAAGAAAATAGAAGGCCATACCAAGAGATCGTGGATGATCAGAATAGGAGGTGAATAACATCCAGGTACGAGAAGAAGGAGGAACCGAGTTGTGGAAGGATTAGTTGGGTCAATGCCATCGTACATGCATCCCAAGACGAAGAAAGAACACACAAAAGGACTTTGACAAGATCACCGTTCAAAATTTTTAAATACGAGCTTCCTTGTCAACAATGTAAAGACAAACTACCAACATCCTACGGAATTTTTAGAAATTGAACAAAATTCAGAACCAGAAACTGCAAACATTTTATTACCTTTCGTTAACATTAGAATTAAGAATTTAAATTTATTAGGATTAGTTGATACCGGATCAGAAATTTCATTAATACAGGAAAAGATCATCGTAGAGAATAACGATTTATTTAAAGAGAGATCATTAGAATAAACAAAATAGAAGTTATGGCAGCAACGGATAAGAAGCTTAGCACTATAAATAGGATGCTACATACTGAAGCTAAGGTAGGAACAGATTTTCAAACACAATGGTTTATAACTAACAATTTAAAAATGGAGTTAATAATCGGAATGGATTTGATTAAGCAATTAAAATTGATTATCGATGCGCACATATGAAGATAAGAATTGGTAAAGATGAATTAAACTGGGTACAGCCCTACAATAAAAGATTAAATTTATATAAACCGCATATCCAGTATTTGAAGGTGGAAAGAATTATAAAGGATGAGCAATTCGATATCAATCACATTGGTTACAAGCAAGAAGTTATAAACATTATACAAGAAAATTTGGTGTTGATAAATGAAGAACCTAGCGTAGCAAGTAAATATGTACATAAAATTGAAGTGACAGACGATTCTCCGTTCCATAACAAAATATATCCTATTCTACGCCAGAAGAGAGCAGGTTAAAGAGAAATTAATGAAATGCTAGAAAACGGTATCATAGAAAGATCAAAGACCAGTTATCTAAATCCTTGGTTGTTGTAAAGAAAAAGATTATACAGAAGACCCTGAGGCAACAAGAAGAAGAAATTGAAGTTGAAAATTTACTCAAAGTCAAAGAAAGATTGTGGAAATTTTAGATAATATGAAAAGAAACATTCTGCCAAAATTAAAAGAAGGTTACATTTAAGGAAGGAGATTTAGTAATCATACGTTTAACAGTTGCAGATAAGTAAAAATGTGCAAAACTCTTATACCAATGAAGGTCCGTATAGGGTAAAAAATGTTTTGACTACAATGAATTAGTCAATATAAAGGATGAGTAGTAAGTAAATTTATATATCCATGATTTATCCATATTTAAAATTTAATTTTAATAGGTAGGTCAATTAAAGAACTTAATATTTTCTTGTACAAAATATCTTCATTCTTAAATTGAATTTGAGATGTTTAGAAAGAGAATGAATATCGGACACTTACATGACATTTGGGTCATAAAAGTAATTTCTGGCTCGAGACAAGTGCTAGACACAATTTTACATAAATATGGTTCACGATGTGTTTAAAATAAATTTATTTGGTATAAATTGATCTGAATATCTTTTGCTAAGTTTGGTTTCATCATAAAAAGCAATTTGTTGCTACCAAAATTGTCAAAGATGTTAAATATCACCATTTTCTAGAGTCATTGTATTAGTGCAATTTTTACAATAAAATTCAATTTTTCAAAGTTAATTTGGCAAGTAGACATTTCACAGGTGTTTAAACATGGACTATGTAGTTAGGATTATGTTAGGGATAAGGTATGTTTAGTTTTTAAGAGCAGGAAATACAAAATTTAGTTAAAAGGGTTATAATATGGATAGTATAGACAATTTTTACATATTTTGTTAGTGAATTAGTGACAAAACTTATAATATGATTCACAACAAGAAAGACATTTAGAACATTTTGGCATACAAACATTTATAGTGCCGTACAATTTATAGTATGAAAATCCTAAAACAGTGTTAGACGATGACATTTTCAATGCAAGACTAAATAACATTATGCATTGCAAATAAGTAGTGTGAACAATAAAGACAAGTTGTACAAACCTTAAACATAACATTTTATGTGCTAAAACATTTTTAATATGAATTTATTTCATATTTAAAATTTAATAGTTACGTTGTAAATTTTAGATTTTTCACATAATTTTATACTTTTTCCATATTATTAGATTTAGTTTTTGCTTTTAAAGCAAATAATAGATGTTCTTTCACGATATAAATAAGTTTTTATAAGGATACAGCGTTTTATCCGCAAAATTTTGCTAAATCTAAGTTGATTTCTAGACAAATTTACAAAAACTTAAAATTTTCATTAAATTAAATGTTTTGAATTTAAAAGATATGTTTTCTTATGTAAATTGTCCTCAGAATTCCATTTTCAAAGTAATTTTAGTGTAGCTTGTAAGTGTGTATAGTTAGTAGCTTATTTTGATTAGATTAAGTTGTTTCGTTTATTAGTGGTAGGATTTATTGCTTATTCGGTGTCCTTTTATTCGAAATTTCACATAGTTTTCATTTCTGTTTTAAATTTCATTTCCGACCATGTATAAGAAAGTTACGGCCAAAATTCCATTTTGTACAATTCTTAATTTTGATTAGCCAATCACATTCATTGTAAATTTTGCAATATGGCTGTAAAAAATTGAAATTTCTGTAGCAACCAGAAACCTATAAAAGCAAGAGCTCAGGAAGTCACTCTCTCAGTTTTTGTTCAAAAGTGAAAAGATTAAAACAGTGTTGCTAATTTAGTGTTTACTTAACCTAATTTATTTTCGTCGAGAAAGTTTACGGTACGAATAATTTCGAGAGCACTTGTTTTATAACTTCGGTCAAAATTTAAATAGTTCGGTCACCGATACCTGTCGTTGTTAATAAATTATTGCTGTACGATTAATTGATGTCACGATTTTGTGAAAATTTGTTTTCATGTTTTCCGATTTAAATAATTCTGATATACCAAATTAAATTCCATATTTATTTGGTGAAAAGTTGTTTATTTTTCCGGACAATTCCTCTTAAATAAATATTATATTTTCGGTAACTAAAATAAAATTGTGTTAACAAAATCTTGGATACTAATAATACATTTTAAACGAAATCAGTCATAAGGATTTAAAACCATTTTAATAAAAGTTACCATAGTAAATAAGTGTTTGGAGGTTGCCGTTTTGGAAGGAAAACATCTTGAAGATTGAAAGTTGTGTCTTCGAGAACCGAGATAGCAGTTGGATATTAGTAACAACAACATCCGAGTGAACATTGCCTGCCTCCAGCTGAAGTTTGAAGACATCATTCAATCGACAGGAAGGATTGTATCTGTGAGTTTTAAAATTTTTATAACCCTGTTATTGGTATTTCCTGCAAATAATATTTGTTATATGTTATTAATTAAAATTTCAATTATTTACCGGAAAATGGAAAAACATTTTTTTTTAAAATTTTAATTTTGTAAATTAAAATTTCTTTTATTTACATTTTTACAAGGTTTAAATTAAATTTTTATTAATAAAAGAGCGGCCTTTTGGAAATTTTTCAAACAAAATTAGGATTTTCTTATCAATTTATTACTTAATTTAAACCGAACCCTTCATTAGTTTATTTTAATAATTTTAATATATAATAAATTATTAACCATATATTTTATACTTATTATTTATTAATTTTAATAAATTATTATTATTATTTTTGGATAATTTAAATATTTTATATTTTATAAGATAAGTCTGTAATGTAGAATTCAATCGTCTTTATTATACTTCTGTTGATGTGGCGTATTTCAATGCCCTTTTCGATTTCTCGTTGTGCTTGCTTCTTGACGGTCCTAAAGGGTTATGTTTCTTACGGTTTGTCACTCGTTGAGTTCCTGTTGTGTTGGTTCGTGGGTGCGTATGACTATGCGGTGCCTTGTTCTACTATACTTTCATCTCATTTATCCGAGATACTTCGTATTGAATTTTACAATTTTAAGCAAAAATAATTTTTATTTTGAACAACTTCGAATTATTGTGATTTAAAGTCGCGGTAATATAGATTCTAAGAGTAATAATGTTCATTGTCTAATTTTATTAGCAACTTCTTTGTAATTAGAAAAATTATGTTATCAATTCGTTAATTCATCATTGACAGTTGATTATTTTTTGGATTGTTTAAAATTTGCCTTAATTTATTTATACGAAGAATGCCAAGTCAAAAAATTTTATGGATAATCAAGGTAGCAACCCTTTAGGAATATCAACAGGATTAGAACAACCGTCTCTTCCAGAATAACAATCGCTCAGTTTTTAGAACTTCACAATCTTAATTAGCAATAAGAAGGAATGCCAAAGAAATCTTGAGGATCGTTGAAAATTATTCTTATACTATTTATGAGAAATTCCTGTATTGCTGAAAGCTAAGCAGATAAATGTACTCATCTCTTATATTACCAAGGTACAAGAATTTTTCCAGAATTTTCTCAGTTGTCTTTCTTAATATGGAGCAATCATTCGGATACTCTTTCTAGAACCTTTTTCTGTGGACATTTACAAGGATGGAATCCTAATTTACTATGACCGAATATTGTGGAATGGAAAACTTTCAACTTTGGAAGAAACTCATTTTGGAAGATTCCTCCGTAATTTTTATAGCACAGGTCGATAGCAACTAAATATAAATTTTGGAACTCATTTTCATGGAGATTACCGTAATTTTACTAGCATACTCGGTAGGTCACAATTCTTAAATTTGCATTTTGCACATTAAACTTTGTGTAGACTTGTAAATCGCCCATTTACAGTACGATGTGGATGTTCGAATAGTGATGGCTAATGACTTATCCCAGCTATCTGGGAAAAATCAGGAATTATAAAATTTTAATAGAATTTCCGGTTTGTGCCCTAAATTTTTGATTGGCATTGTCTGATTTTATGTTTGTTCTCCATAACAAGTTGGGAGAATTTATTTGAGGTATGGCGTAGATTCGTTTTCTGTAATTACAGGTTACTGAATGTAGTCTGCAAAATCCAAAACTTTTTTAATTAAAAACCGGAATTCTGCTTTTGTGCCAGTTCCACGGTTGTGTAATTAAGTGTTTGCCCTTTGTTCCTAAAACCCTTTCTTTTCATGTAAATTGCGTGTCATTTACGCATATTATTACAGTCTACCATATAAATCACCCAACTGTTGGTTTAATGCTTGTGGTAGCAGATACAACGTCCCTTATCCGCACTTTGAAACGCTTATACTTAAATCGATATTGTGATGCTGGCTAATTTTCCTTTTACCTCCATTGATGTATTTTTTCCACTACATCATACCATCAAACTGTCATATACCCTTTCTAAGTCAAAGCTGTTGGATGTAGTCTTCTTATTTTGTTTTCGCTTAAATTAACAAAACAAAACACAAAATGCTAAACAATAAGGGCCAGTATTTCATCCTTAATTCGCTTAGGTTAAACCTCATTAGTGATTAAAAACAGTAGCAACTGCTAGTACAATTATAACCTCTAGTTAATGTTAAACGATTTATGAAAGTACTGGCCAAAAATTAATTAAATGGTTTTTAACGTTATTATTATGCGTTGTACAATAAATTATTGTATGATCTGTTCATTCGGTGAACTTCTTTGGAAATATCTTCAAAGCGTGTGTTGTAGAATATGAACGAAAATTTAAATTCTTGAAGCCGCTAAATAGCAGTACCAAAACAAATAAAATTATAATTTCATATTTTGTAACTATTACTGGAACATTTGATAAAATGTTCAATACCATGGATTTCGCAAACATCTAAGCCGGATAGCGAATTTTGGTTGAAAGTCCATTGCGTTTATTAGCTTATCGAGATATAATTGCTTACTAGCTATAAATTAGTATAAAACAATCCCTATAATCAAACTTAACGATATATAAGTTCTAGAAAGGCGTGGATCACTTCATTGAAAAGGTTTACTAAAATGATTCCTAAAAGTTTTGTGGTTGTTACATGTCAACGATAACTTGAAAATGCCTCCTAAAGAAAATTCCACGTTGGATAAATTATACAAAATACGTCCTTTCATAACGCATTTCTGAGGCATACACATCACGAATTTATCTATTGCTGAAAGTATGGTTCCTTTCAAAGGCAGAACCACCTTGAAGCCTGTGAAAAGAGGAATCAAAGTTTGGCCCATTGCTTACGCAGAATCAGGTTACCTTGCTAATTTCGATGTCTATCAAGGCAAAAAAAGACATAATTTCTGATGAGAACATTTGATGAAAGGGTTATAAAGCAAGTGAGTCAACAGTTTCAAAATCATAGTTATTGCCTTTACTTTGATAATTTTTTTTCATAAGCTGCCTATTTTTAATAAGCTTTTAGAAAAGCAAACCTTTGCCTATAGAACATTTAGAACAGCAAGAAAATATATCCGAAAACAGCATTTAACCGAAGCTGTACCAGTTTACTAATGGAAAGATCGTGGGACAAAATGTGTTACAGCAGTTAGCAATATGCATAACTTCAAAGAGAAAACCACCGTTCTGAGGACATCAAATGATGGTACCCGTGAAGAGGTAGTATGTCCAACAGCTATTTCTGACTATAATAGTAATAATGGGGGGGGGGGGATCGATCGCTGTGATCAGATGATGTCGTCATACACAATTCGGTGCAAATTTAGAAGATGGTGGGTTAAACTCTTTTATTACTTTCTTGATGCATCGATAGTAAGCAGTTACAACTTGTACAAGCAATGTTATAATGAAAAATATCCTCTTGAAGCAGCTCTCACACAACTGAAATATAGAAGTAGATTAGTTGATCAACTAATCGGTAACTTTACGTCAAAGAAGCGACCTGGACAACATTTTAATCAAGTTGGCAAGTTGAAAAAGCTTACCAATGAAGGGCACTTACCGTAGATGTGCTAATTGCAGTACAAAAGGGGACAATCAGCTTATCATGAAAAATAAAGGTCAGCAATATTATTTATGTTATGAATAATTATATTTTAAATTCCATTAATCCAAGTAATTATACAACTTTTCCAGATGCTCCTGTAAGTACACAGTTATTTCACAAATGTTAAAATTAGTGGAAGTGCTTTTACTTAGATATGCTCAAAAAATGTTGAAACTCTAATCACCGAATGTCGAATTGAAAAAATTACTGTTAAACTGCTTGAAGACTTTGTAATTAAGCTTAGGTAAATGTTTGTCACTGTTATGTGTTTGTATAGAAAACCTGTATAGAAGCGTTTTTTATAAATAGAAATTGACAAGTAGTTTTAAACTGTTTTTTATTATTAAGGTAACGAACGTAATTCCATGAGTGAGTAATTGCTTTATAACACACATTACGCACTGTACTATACCTACAACCATATACAGGGTGTTCCAGTTTTTTGTAGCAGGACTTTAATAGTCGATAGAGCTTCCAAAATTAAGACAAAAAGTTCATATTCAGGGTTTCAAAGTTTTAATTTTTTTTCAGTTCTTTTAATTTATCTTCAAAACTATTTAAAATAATAAATCTAAATTTAGTACACATATTACACTTCTTAAACTCAATATTAAGAGTAGTTTAACGTTTATCTACAGGGTAGTACATTTTCTGGGGTGGTAAACCCTTTGTCACCCCCGAACTTTTTCATGCGACGCCTCTAACTCTTAAAAACCAAATATTTAGATTGCCCATTTGATTTAGGAACTTTTTTGTCTTCACCTTTTTTTTCGAAAAATATAGTTTTGAGATAAATTAGCTGTAATCCATGAACAGCTTCCAAATGGTAAGTAAAGCACATCTAATGCTCCCGCAAAAAATAGTGTGCCATGAAAAGAACAATAAAAAAAAAAGAATCAAATTATGTCAAATCTCACGTTTTATTTTAAATACGACTTTTGCATAAGAAAGAATTTAATTTATTTACATATTTTATTGTGTTAATTATTATTGCAAAAGTGATCTTTTAAAATGCCATTTTTGTTTTCTAATCAAGAAATAGCGGATATCCATTTTATTTATGGCGTTGTAAATGGAAGTTCAGCATCAGCAGCCCGTGAATATAGGCGAAGATTTCCTTTTAGAAGAGCTCTGCATCCTTCAGTATTTGTAAGAGTTCACCAACAAATTATAAGTCAGGGGTTAAATAATGTGCATGGTCGTAATAATCATAGACAGCAAAGAAATATTGCGACGAATTTTGCTTGAATTCGACAACTAGCATTAGAAGAGTATCCGTAGCTTTAGGTGGAGCCTCAAATACTACTATTCACCGAACATTAAAACGAGATCACCGATATCCTTACCATCTACAACCTTTTCAAGGACTACAAACAGGGGATGCTCAACGTAGAGTTGCGTATTGTCGATGGATTCTTGCTAAAAATAATAACAATCCAGGTTTTTTAAATAATGTTTTATGGACCGATGAATCCTGCTTCACTAACCGTGGTGTGGTAAATTTTCACAATCAGCACGTTAGGGCACATGAAAATCCACATGTAGTTCGCCCGAGACATTTCCAACAAGAATTTAGTGTGAACGTCTGGATAGGTATTTACAATAATCACCTTTTGGGGCCCTACTTTTTACCACCTCGGATGAATGCTGCGGCTTTCTTGGAATTCTTAGAGAATGAACATGGGAATATGTGGGAACATATTCCGTTAAATTTACGAAGAACGGCTTGGTTCCAGCTGGATGGTTGTCCAGCTCATTATAGCAGAATCGTTAGAAACTGGCTGGACAACCATTACCCAGGAAGATGGATCGGTCGTGCAGGCCCAGTTCCCTGGCCGCCAAGGTCTCCAGACCTAAATTTAAAAGAAAGGGTGTATGCAACTCCTGTGACAACAAGAGATGAACTCATTAATAGGATTAGGGATGCGTGTAATGAAATAAGACAATTTTTAGTTAATATTCCACGGTGTGAATTATATATTCAACAAAATGGTTCACATTTTGAACAGTGTCTTTCAATTTATTTATTATTACGATAGCGTTTTTGTTTTGTTGTTATAGGTTAAGTTTATTTGTTTAATTTATTTATTTCGTTCGTTTCGTTCTTGTGAAAAAGTTAAATAGAAATTCTTTCCAATAAATACGTATTTTTTTATTATTTATTTTGTTGTTTTACTTTTATTTTCCTTTATTTAATCCAACTGAAAAGTTAGGAAAAAATCAGTGGAGTACTACTTTTTATTAAGAGACAAAAAAGCAGTTATTACAAATAAGTTCAATCATTTTAGTTCCACATCCAAGGGATGGGAAGTAATGCATCGCTAAAAAAAATTTCGAAAATTTTTATTTGCTCAATCGCTTAAAAATGTTCGAAAACGTCTAAAAACAAAATTTGAGCAAAAAAAATGTCGAAGAAATATCAACTTGAAATTTGGCAAAAATATAGACGTCAACTACCCAAAGTGACTGATTGTTTCTGGGGGTCAATGGAGTATGAGGAATGGGGTAAAATTGGGGGATAAGTACCCCTTCTGCAAATTTTTATTTTTTTATATTTTATTACTTTTAATATGTAATTAGCAATATAATTGTGAGTTTTTTTTATCCCTATAATTTTTCTGTACAAGAAACGGTTTACATTATATTAGCAAAAAACCGCCACTTTAAAAAACAGGTTTTTCCTAAATATCTCCGGAAGTACTTAACATATTCAAAACGTGAAAAGGCCATTAGATAGGAAATAAAATTTCTTACAAAAAGTGATTTTACAATTTTTTCGAATTGTCATTTTCGAAATATTTACAAAAAAATTGATTTTGGTACCCGTCTACACGATTTTTTTTAAATTTTGGCATTATATAGAAAATCAAATTTCTGATCGAAAAGAATTCTTGTAATTTTTTTCGTAATAGTTTTCGAGTTATTTACAAAAGAAACGATTTTTAAAATTTATTTTTTTTTTTGCTAATATCTCGAACTTAGTGTGAACACGATTTATCAAAAAGAGGTTAAAATATTTTGACGGTATGTCAGTTTAAAAATAAATTTGAACAAATTATATTTTAGAATTTATTAACAAATTTAACAACTTCACTTAATCATAGCTCCATTCTTCTCTATCAAGAATGTTAATGGTGTTTTTTGATAGTGTTAATAAAACTCAAGTTAAACTTAGATTTTACTTTGTTTTCTTTATACATTTAATGTTAGTATCCCAACTATTTCTAGAATTTTCTATTTGACACTAAATGTAATGTACTTTCGATTTGTTTTAAACAGTCATTTGGCAATAGAATCAACATAATTATAGATTGCTTTGAAATTAAATTGCAAAAGACAAAAAAATTGTTAATACAGTGCACAACTCGGTCTACCTATAAACACCATAACACTATCAAAGTTCTCGTAGGGTACCAGCATATGGTAGAATCACTTAAAGCCTTTTTCCTGGAATTTATCAAACTTCACATGGACTTTACTTTATTAAAGCAAATAACAAGATACTTACAAATTTCTATTGCAATGTCGTAGAGGCACGAATACGCCCAACTATAATATACACTAATAATGTTGACTAATTAACTATGAAATATCTTAACAATATATACTAACACTATAATAAGTCAATTACCACAAAAATCACAGCAAAATACGTAGGTTCCTTTGAAACACTAACACAAGTTGTCCAAGATCAGCTGTTAGAGATGGAGCTTGTGAAATCAGTGTCACGTACTTGAAAATGCCTCATTTTGTGACCTCGCTCAGGAAACCGCTACTGAGTCAAGAATTTTCATTCGAAAGCATTTTTGTGAAGATCTCGAATACATATTTGATAGACATCAACACATGGTTAATTTTTTTTACAAATTGAGGCATGTCAATGTTCACATTCATGGTTACTACATAAGCGGTTCAACTTTTTGACATCGTACTAATTAAATTAAAGCGTTCCTATTTTGACCTCGATCGGATCAATGTCAACTAATTGTTAATGAAGATCAGTATTTTGTGATACCACATGATATCTCACCATTAATGTTTGTTTTGAATCTGTTTTTCCGCGTATCACATAAGAAAAATAACCTATTTTGTTTTTCAGCAGTCCGTCTTTTTTGTTAGCGTTCATTTTTTCAAGTAAACGGATAGTGTTGCCCTCAATTACGCAATACGAAAATCTCAGAAGAAATGACTATACATTTTTTTAAACCTTTCTTTTACGTTCCCAACTATTTTTGTAATTTTCAGATGAAGTCTATATTGATTCCATTATTTGCCGTTTTTGACCGTTTTCCTAGTATTTTCAGATGAAATCTGTACGGATTCCATTACAAGGCGAATAAGAAACTATATTTAAATGAACTTCATTATGTTTTTCACAAGTTTGTTGAATTTTGTCTATTAGAATAAGGTGGAATCTTTTTTTTGATAGACAATTAATTAATTTCTTGTATATGAGTATTCTCTATAAATCGCACAGCTTGCTTATGTTTTTTATTTCGCATTGTGGACAGAAATTCTTGGTACAGGAGCTGTAGAGAATACAAAGTTTTTGTGCTATATCTTTTTCATGCAGGGTTTTAGAAAGGCATACCTATACCTAAGTAGAACAGTTTCCGATATATTGACATTTGAAATTTAAAAATATTGTTACTTACGGAATGCAATACAGTCAAAGTAATGCGTAAATGAATATTGGAGGGCTTGCTCATAGCTAAGTTGGAAAAAATTCCAAACATTGCTTTTATAATTTCAAACGTTAACATTTTTCGAACGGTAAGTAGAATAATAGTATGTGAAAATCGATTAGAATTTTATGTAAAATTCAGTAGCTAATAAAGTCTCAAAACATTGACTATTGGCACCTTTTTGAGACACCTTATATAACAAAGGAGATGTGATAAAGAAATTTTGTAGTGACTCCTACAAGTTTCTGTATTAGGATTTTTGTCGAACTGGTGAAATAAAGATGGTCAAGCTAGTGCCCATAGTAGATACATTCAAAAATAATGAATACAAGCAGCTATATTTATTTTTTGTTAATTGCTTCTGTTTTGATTCACTCTTACACAATGTGCAAAAACAGGAAGCGTGCAGTGGAAAACTTTGATGAGAGCAAATTCGCGACCGTATTTTTCGTAATTTTACGTATTTCAAAGGGCGTACATGCAAGATTATCTTGATTATCTTCCATTTTCGTGTTTTGTGACAGAATTTGGATAAAACAAGACGACTAAGCAAATATTCACTTTTAAAATTAAGACATTATAAACCGCCATAAAAATCCCTAAATCAACTAAAGTAAAATTTTTTGTTTAAAAACGGTTCAATTACAAAAAATAGCATAAAAAACGTGACCTAGAAGCACTCATTCTTTAAAAAACTCGTGGCCGCACTGTTCGTTTTTTTAACTTGAATTCGTGCTTAAAGACTGGTTTTGTGAAACTTGTTTTTTAATATACTATATATTATTCTAATTCTCGCCCTAACCGCACCTATACTATACGTCTGAGGGAGTTTTACCGCATTTGTTACGACAGTTGTTTGTGAAAAAATTATATGTGTGAAAAAAACTGCGTAAAATATTCATTAGATTAAACCATTTCGCATTAAAGGTTATCAGATGTGATCTATGCGCAGTTGCTTATGTAATTCTGCGAAATCGGTGCAATGGGGTATTAATAACTATTGATGTAAATCTGAAAAAATAAGTTTTTAACATCCCAGAAATCGTTGAAAAAGATAAAATCCTACGTTTTTAATTAGCAAACTCACTAGTTATCCCATTTAACTCAGTTCGTAATACGTTTGGATGTTCGGACTTCCAATTTTCGTTAACTGAACAGCGCCTGTTGCAGTACCCTGTGTAATATATTAAAAAGTGTTTATCGGGCAAAAAAAGAATACAAAAAAAAAATGGATTTCTCTTTCATTTTTGTTGTTTTTTACTTCTTTATGCACTGAAGCAATTGGTTTAGTCACACGATCACTTGTATGCCCGTTTGTCATATTTATTTATTTATTATCCATATACTGTGGTCTGTGAAAACTATTTAAAATCACAAGCTATGTTTCTGGTTTATTACATACGTATTAATTAAACTTATGCAACAGATGACAAACTTTCTTAAGATATTTTTAAATACATACTTGTAAGTATTCAGAATTAGTTGATGATACAAAGTCGCGTATAAGGTGCACAATTGCAAAATGAACTTTGTAAAACCATTTTTTCATCGTAACATATGGTTCGAAATTGAATTATAATAGAAAAATTATTTACGTGTTTTAAAAGCAAACATTTTTCGTGCATGATAATGTTTTGGTATGCCTTTGTTAAGTTAAAAGTAATTTTAGTACACTAAAAACGTTTCGCCCATCATTTTCTTTCTCAGTGTAAATATGTATTTTTAATTTATTATTATTTATTTGAGTATTGGACATTTAATTTTTTGAATTCTATAAAAGCAAACATGGGAAAAATTTTAATGGGCAAGTAAGGGTAATTAGTGATTACTAAATAATATAATTTTCCAGAAATATTTGTGAAATTTTAATTCTAGGGAGTAAATATTTAATTAAACCTAATAATTACTATACCTATTTACTGTTGCGTCTATTATGATCAGATTACATAATATAGTTTTATCTAACATAAACTTACACGTTAATTAGTATCAAATGCAAAATTAATAACACAATTATGTTTATTTAACTTAACTTTTATTTACAGAACGTAATAATATGAATTTGATTTATTTCAATTAGTAATAAATAAAATATTTTTCCATTACTTTCCCCGGTAAAAATACTTAGACCCCGTAATGATAATAGGTAGTTATAAATAGGAAGCAATTTGCTAATACCCAATTATTTATATTAAGAGTTCAACAAAGGTAACAACAATCGTTGCACAGGTAAGTTTTTTTATTCTTAACTATATCAAATATCATAGTCCAGTAGAGAATTCTTGTTTATTAGTTTATCTAAATTGCTTCGTCTAAGTAATTGAGATCAAAAGTCAAAATTTGATACTAAAAGCTTGTTTGTGTAATTGTACGTCATGTACCGATACATAAGTCATTACGTTATAGCCTCTTGATCCAGTGCTTAGAAAAGTTCTTTCCGAGAAGGAAAATGGTGCAGATTCCAAACATCAAATTCAACGATGGAAACGGAATTCCAGTTATAGGATTAGGAACACTTAAGGTAAGATGAGATTTCAATTTTTTTTTTATTTTCCTATGTAATTGATTTTTAAATATTTTGTTACGTACCTACGTCAGAATTTTTAATCAAGTGAATTGAATGTGTATTATTAAATACAACAGAAAGTAAATTAAATCATTGTCAATATTGTAAAAGTGACCTAACGAAAATAATGTTATGTTTTTATTTTAGTCTAAGCCATCTGAGGTTATTCAAGCTGTGAAGGATGCCATCGATGTTGGTTATAGACATATTGACTGCGCGCTTGTCTATGAAAATGAAGAAGAAGTAGGTGAAGCAATTGCCGCAAAAATAACAGAAGGTGTAGTAAAGCGAGAAGATTTGTTTATTACAAGCAAATTATGGAATACATATCATCGACCTGAAACTGTCGAACCAGCCTTTCAACGTACTTTAAAAGCGCTTGGATTAAAGTATCTTGATTTATACCTTCTTCATTGGCCTATGGGATTTAAGGTAAAATATATTTTTTACTTTTACTTTTTGGTAATGTAAAACTTGACTTAAATGCTAAAAAACTAATTTGAATTTTGCATAACGGTTTTGCCTTTTGACTTTGTTTATGGATTTTCTATGAGTAATGCTGCATTGATACTGAATGTTTAAATACATGTTTTCCTTAAAAGCACGAAACGTAGTACATCTCTATTATAGCATAATTTTAGTAGGATGGTAAACTCTTTTTAATAACCAGTTTGAAAAACAGTGTTACGTTGATAAGAATTCTTAAGCAACAATTTTCGTAATTTTTGTAACCTATAAATGAAATTTAAACAAGATCACGATAACAGAGGTTATCAACTTTTTCGAACTATAAAACGTTAATGAATTATTGCTTTTAAATAAATAGTCAGTATGATTAGCAAAAAGACAGTCCTTGCTTGTGTCATATAAAAAATTGATAACAATATGTTGTTCATATTGAGGTTAAAATTTGGGTTAATCAAGATTATTTTTTAACATAACATTAATGCACTTCCACCATTTCTTTGTTTCATTTTTTGCTAGCTAATTCAATCTTTTATTAACTTAAAAAGTGCAAAGGTTTTTATTCCACTTCCCAACGATCAAGTTTGTTTTGTTTTTGTTTTGTAAGGAGTTTTGATGTTTTTAACCAAAGTAGGTTAGGCTGCTTTTGAAAATATCTAGTGTGGAACACCACACAACCTTACAACATACAAAATGGAAATTAAAGAAATGAAGTAATTTTAATAACAAACTTTTTAGAATAATTGTGCAGCGTATTTTATAATAAGTTCATTACGAAAATAGGCAATATTGTAAAAACAAAAACAATAATCTATGTCATTCAAAATTATTATTAATTATATTAAATACATAAATAAAAAGTTTACGTCCAGTAGGATTTGTTACGACCTGTACTTTGCTAGAGTACTGCGCCATCGAGATTCAAGCCCCGATCGATGTAAATTTTGTCTTTATGTATGTAAAACTGATGTAAATTCTAAGTTATTTTTTATTATTTATTTATGTATTTAATAAAACTAATAATAATTTTTAATTAAATATTTACCTTTGAACTTGTTCGTTCATAACACAAACTTATAATAATAATCTATGTCATCGGCCGTTTAAAACTTCATGTCAGATAGAGGTTAATAGACATCTAGATGCTAACTTAAAAAATATCTAAAGCCGCCTGTTTCTATAAAAATAACGATTTTATTTAATTTTTACATTTATTTCGCTTTACATTAAAAAGCTCTATAAAGCGAAGTTACGTCAATTAAAATTTTATTAAAAAATATGTCTACACATTTTCTTATAAAATGAATCATTATTCAGGTACCGAAACAACTTAAATTCTACCTTAGGAATTTTTTCGCCCTTAAATTATGTGTTGTATCAAACAATTACATAGAACAATCAATCTATATGATTAAGGTCTATATATTGGTATATATGTTTTTGAAATATATATCTATTTGAGAAATATTTGATAAAAATAAAAATAGCTCCTTACACCCCCCCCACCCCCCCGTCAGAACTGAATAGTAGTTCCCAAATTAAAAAAAGAAATTTTAAAGGATATTATTGCTGTGGGCCAAATGGTATGTTCCGAAAGTTGACGTTGATACTTATATCTATTCACTTTATAATACTTTTTGACAGATCTACATGCTATTTATATAGTACATTTGAATTATTTTTTTTTTTTTTATTATTTTTTTTATAATGCACCTAATCTTTAGATTAACTAACATTTTATTTATGACCTAATTTGCTAAAGTGTTGTTAGTCCGGATGTTTCCATTGATCCATCCTAGCTACTGACGCATTTAGCACACTTTTCTGACGTGGCTACACTTGCACTGTACTCTGCTTTTCACTTGCACTGTACTCTGCTTTCCACTATTATTATACGCTTTACACTACACTAATTCAAACGGTTTTGTCCTTTTGAGCCTGCGGACAAGATCTTGATTGTCTAGGAGTTGTAAGGCTTCGTGATTTGGATGTCTATGAAGTCTCTCCTCATGGCTTCTGGCAAACTTCCTGATTACGTCCTCGACCATCTCCACCTGAAGTTCCCGATGCAGGTCCCTGTCTCGGACGTACCAAGGGGCATTTACTATGTTTCGCAGCACTCGGTTTTGAAGTTTCTGAATACAAGAATAATTACTCTTTTTTGTACAGCCCCACAGCTGGATGCCGTAAATCCATACCGGTCGTATCACCTGTTTATAGATCAGTACTTTATTTCTAATGGATAGTTGTGAATTTCTTCCCATAAGCCAATACATGCTGTTATATTTTAGTTTAACTTCGGTTGCTTTCTTTTTGACATGCTCTTTCCACTTCAGTTTTACATCTAGATTAAGGCCTAGGTATTTAGCTGTTCCTTGGTGTGGGATTATGTTATTATTCAGATTTACTGGATGATAGTTTAT